>JAQQSV010022826.1:0-10499 GCA_028646515.1 Pseudochirops corinnae
AAAATGAATGAAACAGGCTTTGGAGCGAATTTTTTTTCAATCTCTTTGAGTAACAAAAAAATGCATTAGCAAATTACAGTCAAGATAAATTAAAATTATATATATAATACAATATGTGAGCATTATGTATAAATGTATATATAATATATATAATAATATTACATACATATATACATACACACGTCAATCACAATGTGTATCTTATAATGAGAATGTTGGTAGAAAAAGACTACCTGGACAGTAAATCAGAACACTTGAGTCTTCCTTTTAGTTTTGTAGCTGGCTAGCCTTGTGACTTTGTGAAAACTATTTTTCCCTTTCTGATTCTCAGTTTTCTATTTGTAAAATGAAGAATTTTGACTAGATGAACTCTAAAGTCTCTTCTAGCCTTAAAATTCTATGGTGGTTCTGTGATTTATCAGCTAAACGAGATAATGTACATAAAGTGCTTTGTAAATCTTAAAGTGCTAGAAAATGTCAGATAACATAATTTTCTTTGACATTGGCTTTATCAATTGGGTTCTAGCAGGTCCTCTTGATGTTCCATATCCTGATGGCTGTGGTTGTTCTGAGGACTCAGTCCTCTGAATTTTTCTTTCTAGGAGTCTAGGAAAAAATGTATTATATATTTCCATGGGTTCAAGTATTAATTGAATATAGACGATCCCACAAATTTTCTTTTATCTAGGTCTCCATTTCCCCATCTACCAGATTTCTTGACCTGAGTTAGGAAAAAGCAGGCATACAGAGTATGAATATTTGGGAGTGAAGGAGGATGGGAGAAAAGTCAGAAAAGTTTCCAAAGGAAACTTATTTGGATAAGAAAAAAGACTGAAAGGGAAAAGGGAGAACAAATATGAATGGATAAAGTAATGGAACTGATGAGTAGGTGAGGGAGCTGAATATCACAGGATATTGCCAGGAGGGAGGAAAAATGGAGACACTATTAATGTGACCCAGAGGAGTGGTGGTAGATGGGGGAAAATTATTGATCTGATTGCCTGGTGATTGCAGGGGAGCAGAGTAAAGATAGATTATGACAGTGAAAAAAGAGCAAAAGGAAAAGAAGTATATGACTGAAAGAGGATTTTTATTAAATTAGTAGACTTTGCTTAGGGTTGAATTGGAGGCCCAAGTTAACACAGAAGAATTAATGCCTAAGCTGTAGGATTGCCTTTATTTGTAAGAAATCTCAGGGAAAAGAGATGCAGAGGGTATTATGTCAAAAGAGTTTGGAAATTCATCATACTTTGGGGGAACCAATTTCAGTAACCTGACCCCCTCTTATCCATGAGGCTGGGATTCTAACACCTCAGGAGTCTAATTTCACCTGAACGGAAGGTAGCAATGCTGGTTTTCATTGGGGTAAGTAAGGAAAGACAAAATGGTGAGACATTCCTCCTCGCATTAGACCTTAGAGTAGAACTCAGTAGTATTTGTACCAGCAGTTTTTAACTTGCCACTTTGCATTGTAGAAACTGTTTTGTATCTCTTATCTCTTGTTTTTGGCATACATTTTTGCCTTCTGAGAATTGCCCAAGACATTACGCTGTATGTTATGATTCTTTTAAATAACTGATAAAAACAAGTAATTCCAACAAGCTTAATAAGACAATACCACTGCCAGCTGGTTTTATCACTCAATGTATTTAATATAAAATTTGTTGACATTATCTTTAATTTGTTTAAATATTTATGAACATTGCTTTCAAGGGAATTCATATCTGGGGTTATTGTTCTACATAATTCATTCTGTGTGGTCCCAGCTGTTTGGTACAGCATTTTGCTTCAATGGATTCTGTTGAAAACATCCACAGTTTCCTTTAGTATCTGGCTGGTAGTTCCTTGAGATTACAGCAGTTCTGTTCCACTATCTTTGGTTCCCAGATTAGATCCTATGTCAGTTTGTATAATGAGGGAGGGAAATTTCCAGATTGTCAATCACTTTCATAATTCATCCTCTTCAGATAAGGAGTCAAGGTAGTCTGTGTCAACATATAAGAGAAATCCAGAAAATAAACTGTCTGCCCAACTTGGATCTGAGAAAAGGCCATTTTGGTCTGTAAAGAAGATCTCAAGCCAGACTTCGTCTTCTGGTTGAAGGTAGATCACTGTGGATCCAGAGGCAACATCATGGTTCCCCGTATTAGCATCAAAAGTTTTTATCTTGAATTGCCCATTGTGTACCAGCCCAATTGCCAGATGTTTATTGGCTAATGTGATATCATAAGAAAAATAATAGATTCCTGGAAATGCACATATGAACTTCCCTGTTGAGGGATTGTAGTGCTCCCCTTCATTGAAAAGGACTTTGTTGAACACAATGGGTAATCTTTCTTCTGGGTAACTGGTGGTGATGCCAACAGAAAAGGCAGATTTGAGCACGATGCTCCCGCATCTGCAGACACCAGGTGCCCCTCGCTCACCTTGATCTCCACGGTCTCCTTTGGGTCCAGGAAGTCCAATTGGACCTACATCTCCTTTGTCTCCACTTGGTCCTGTAGGTCCTTTTTTACCAGTCTCTCCTTGGTCCCCTTTCTCTCCAGCTGGTCCTATAGGTCCAGCCTTTCCTCTTAAACCTTTAAAAATATGTATAAGTTTAGTTATCATGCAAGTGAGAGATTCATAAATAGCAATCTTATAAAGCCCATGTCATTAAAAATGTCTTTTAGGCAATTTTAATAATATACTACCAAGTCAATGAGTTCTTTTCAAAGTATTGTTACACATTTTTAAAAATGAAAGCAAAGAATTGTGAATTTAAAATTTAAGTGCTTTTTCTGTCATTAGTACAAGGATAAAAAAAGGAAATAATTTAAAGTGATTGAATGCTATTTTGATGGTAGATCTGCTGTCATTCACATATTTACAAAGAGCTCCCATTACCTGCAATGAAAAGTCTCTCTGCATAATGATACAATCTTCTTATCTACAAGGTTGAAGGTCTAGAACTAGAAGGGCTCCAAGGGAAGACCAAATCTAATTTCTTTATTTTACAAATGAGGAAATTGAGGTCCTAGGAGGCTAAATGATTTGACTGAAGTCCTACAACAAAGCAATGGCAGAGGCAGGATGAGAAACCATGTCTCTTGACTCTAGCAGCCAGGTGGCACAGTGTATAGATACTGACCATTAGTCAGCGAGACCTGAGATCAAATCCATCCTCAGATACTTACTGGCTATATGATTCTGCACAAGCTATTTAAACCCAATTTGCCTTAGTTTCCTCATCTGTAAAATGGGGATAATAGTCTTCACTCCCAGAGTTGTTACCAGGATCAAATGAGACAATAATTGTAAAGTGTTTATGACAATGCCTGGCACATAGTAGGTGGCATGTAGAATAATAATAATAAGTAGTTATTATTATTGTTATTATTATTAATCTCAGACTTTCCAGATGGGAGTCAGAAAAACTGAGTGTTAGTTTTAGCTCTGCCACTAAATACTATTTGATCCTGGACAAGTCACTCAACCAGGGCTTTATCATGGTCATTGGGTTTGAACCACACTCCCTTCCCAAAATATACTAATCTAGCAAGTCAAGGACTCACTGATGTACTCCATTTGGGCTAATAAGAAGTGTTTCCCTCCTTCCCTTCTAATAATTGATTATAAGGTCACATTTATACAACCTTTCTACACATAGGGACAAAATTAGACTCATATAGGGCTGAAATCATAATAATTCAGAAATGTTAACATACTATGAACTAACATAAGTGTGTAATGTAATTGACATCTTCAGATAAATCACACTAAACTATTTTCATATGCTATTGTCTTCATTATTAGTCTTAATAGAAAATGGCTTTTGTGTAATTGGCCAAAATGACATCCCATGAAACTTAACAACATGTAGTAAAAGCTTGATTAGCCACGGAGGCAAGTATCAGGGCTATTATCAGTACAAAGAACTCCAACTGTACTCATATCCATGATTTCCCATAACATTTATGATCACTTATGTCTGCAAAGCTTGCATCACAAGGTCTCTTGAAATGCAAAGACCTTAGTTCAAAATTGAAGGCCCTTTAGTAGAAGTATATACCATGTTAAATAACTGACAGTTTTCATAGATTCTGAATTATAAAGCATTTTTGTGATGGCAAATATTGATATGATGGCCATACCATGTTATTTAAATAGATGTTAACATATTATTTTGTACTGTTACAAAGCTTATCTATCAAACACCCCTAAATATTGATTTCTATTTTCTTATAAAATCACAGAATTGCAGAGAAGACTTTATTTTATAGCTAAAGAAATGGAGGCTTCAGAAGATAGTTCTACTAGATCCCATGTAGTTTTACTAGACTGCCTTGTCCTTGAGGTCTGGATTTGTATTTATTGATCATTTCCTCAAGGTATTACACTCAAAAATATATGTTTGCTCATTACTTCAAGGTTCCATGATTTTATCAGTGTGGGCATTCCCTCCACTGGCAATTATATATATACTCTATGCTATTTTTATGGGTTGCTGTAAATCAAAAGAAATATACTTCTTTGAAGGTAAATCTTCTGGTGATGAGACTCTGAATTTAGCTAGGCTGGTCCTTGGATAACACATAGTCCAACATGGCAGCCCTTCCAGTTTGATAGATAGAAGCTTCCAGAGCTTGCAAGTTGCTGACATACTTTTTTAGAACCCAGGGTCATCGCCATGTCATGAAAAGAGTAGGACCTGACCTCAGGCAGAAATACCTAGTGGCAATTAGTACAGAATCACTCATTCATCCAGAGTGTCCCTTAACCAGGATTTTCAAATCAGTTTGCCAGCAAGATGGCTTAATATAGGATCTAGAGTTGGAAGGCACCTTAGAGATCATGTAAACCATTTTATAAATGAGTCAAATGAGATTCAGAAAGCAAGTAACTTGCCTAAAGTCATGCAGGTAGCCAATAGCAGAGTTGGGTTTTGAACTTGGATAAATTCAAAACTCTTTCCATTATAGAATAGTGCACAGTTACTATGTGGTATCCATCTAGCCTTCTTGTTATGGCAGAGCAAGAGAAAAATAAGGCTGTTCTATGGTGCCACAAGAAATTTACTTTTTGATAGCTCTGGCATAGAGCTAATGAGGACTGACAGTGAAGAATAAGATTAGACAGTTAAGCTTTATTATTTATAGTGTTGCTCTTTCATACTTGAAAAATGAATTCCAGTAAAAACTCAGCAACTTATATAACTTCCCTCAAGAATTTGGAACAGAGTTGGAAACAGAGGCTTCTAATTGCTATGTCTGACTAACACATTATTTTCATAAGATCACAGTGATTAAAATAAACAAAAGCAAAAACAAAAGAAAAACAGGATAATTTTTCCAGGTTTAGGGGTAGGAGAAAAAAGGGAAGGGGGTGTGGATGAAGGGAGGGACTTCATTGAAGATTAACTTTAATTACCTGCGGTCCCCTTTTCACCTTTTTCACCTTTCCTGCCATCTCTACCATCTCTTCCTGGAAGGCCAATACGACCGTGTGGCCCAGGTGATCCATTAGCTCCTGGGGGACCAGGAGGCCCAGGCAAACCAGGTATACTACAGATATACCTCGGGGAGTGACTTTCTCCTTTGAACTGATTACCCCGAGGTTGTCCACTTGCCCAGATGACAAAACTTGTAACATAGAGCAAGACAAACATCTTTGGCTCTGGAAAGAGACACAGATGAGCATAAATGCATCTTCTCAGGTCTTATTTATCGTATTGATTCTATTTGAGAGGCGACTGAATATTTGAAACATTATATCCCCCAATTAAAAAAATCTCTCCCTCCCAAATTTCTCAGACAACAATGAGCTTATTATGGATAAAGAATTCTTGGCTATATAAGTGGGGGTCTGTTTAGAAGCTTCAAAAATAGTTTAGCAGGATCTATGAGTTACCCACGATCTTTAAGATACAACTGGAGGAAAAAGGGATTTTTTAAAAGGAATCCTATTACCCTTCTCCTCCCTGATTTTCATATGTTACTCCAATTAGTGGTAATTGGAGCAATGTGTGTGTCCTGAGGGGAGACTCAATCTCTCATTTAAAATCCTTAGGCTATAATATAACAGTGTTTTTCACATTAAGCTGTTAGAGCCTTTTCACCAGGCAAAACATTAAAGAGCAGAACTCAGTTAAAACAATGGAGCTGTGCTGTGGGTGCTCTATGAAGTAGATGTTCTTTTCCTTCAGCTCTGATCTAATAGGATTTTTTTTCCTTTGCACCAAAGCAAATATCTGAGATTGGGAGACTTGACTTTGTTACTTCCAACATTAGCTTCATACTCAGGAAAAAGGGCTGGGCAGTTTTCAGATAATCTGCCTGAAATAGTCCCAGAGCTTTGAAAATTTTTTTTTTTGATGCCTCAAAGACTACAGGTGGTTCTGGCTCTTCCTAATGGAGGGATCCTGTCTATGTGGGCCTTAGCTATTGGTGGGAGTATCCTGTGATTGGCCCAGCAGTAAGGAAACCATAAAACTCCTAAAAGCACATCAGCACAGATCAGTTTTGTTTCTGACAACCAACTGTCCAAAACAATAAGGCCCGTGTACCCTTTCTTATTGCCAATGGGGAATTTGTAGTAGTTGCAAGCAAGATGTGTCCAGAAATGTGGTCTGTTCGTGAAATGACAGATAATAAAATGTAGGAAAAAAAGTCACCAGAAGCATATAATAATTTCAAAAGTATTTCCCAGTCAATATTTCTAAGGGTGACTTGGATAACAATGTGGAGTACATCCTTATCATTATTGCAGATGGCACAAAGTTGGCAGGGGTAGCTAACACACTCGATGACAGTGTCAGATTCCAAAAGGATCATGACAGATTAGAATGCTGAGGCCAACCTAATCAGATGAAATTTATTTATTCCACTTAATAGTATTTTACTTTTTCCAATTACATGTAAGGATACTTTTCAACTTTTACTTTTATAAGATTTTGAATTCCAATTTTTTCTCCCTCCTTCTCTCCCCACCCCCGGATGTCAAACAATCTGATATATGTCACACATGTACAGTTATATTAAACATTTCCACATTAGTGAAAGAAGAATCAGAACAAAAGGGAAAAACCACGAGAAAGAAAAAAACAGAAAATAGTGTGTTTCCATCTGCATTCAGACTCCATAGTTCTTTCTCTGGAGGTGGATAGCATTTTCCATCCTGAGTCTTTTGGAATTGTCTTAGATCATTGTATTGCTGAGAAGAGCCAAGTTTATGAAAGTTGATGATTTAATACATTGAATACATATTATTTAATAATCAGCACAAACATGACAAAACTACCTGACCAAAATCCAATCTGATTAGTTAAGAACATATATTTCTTCACTGGCTCTATAGCTCAGTCCAAAATAAGACCCCCCCAAACAATTGTTGTTTTGCTGACCTGAGATTATAGGAAGACATCTGTTGACTAAGTAAACTCATTAGATTTGCTTAATATTGCTTATCATTTATAAAACAAAAGAAATTCCCCAAAGGGTTCCAGACTAAATAAATATGAGGAAACAGGTTTTCAAAATAATGAGATAAAAAAATATTTGGTTCAAACGTAGAACTCCCTGAGATGTTAGATGATTAGTTTTTCTTCCTTCTAAAAGACTTAATAGTCTAAGTAGGTTTTGACAAGGTATTTGAAAGATGAAACTAGGCTGGCTTGGATTAGTACAATGAAGCTATTTTTAGCACAGGCATAAAATGAGAGCCTTTAGAGAAAATAGAAGCTGAGAATAGATGAAATGGTTCAATGGATAAACAATTGTGGAATCTGGGAATATCAAAGTTGGAAGAGACATTGGGTGTTCTCTAGTGCATGATGTATGGGCACAGGCATTGTGGTATAATGCAAAAGGAAGAGAACTTGCAGTAGTTACCCTGGGTTTGAATTTTAACTCAGACAGTAGTTGTGTGATGATTGACAGGTAGCTTTACATCACTGAGCCTCAGTTATCTCTTGCACTACACATCTTTCAGGGTTTTGGCAAGAAAAGCTTTGAAAATTTTAAGGTACTATATGAATGTGACTTTTTTTCATCCATTTTTTTCTAGGTTGGACTTGGGATTTCACTGATGTGGAGAATTAGCAGTGTGGAAACTCTATTTCTGTAGATCAGTGGGGCAGCTGGGTGGCACAGTGGGTAAAGCACGGGTCTGCTGTTAGAAGACTTGAGTTCAAATCTGTCATCAGACACTTACTAGCTGTGTGACCCTGGTAAAGTCACTTAACCCTATTTGCCTCAGTTTCCTCATCTGTAAAATAAACTGCAGAAGGAAATGTCAAACCATCCCAATATCTTCAACAAGAAAATCCCAGTGGCATCACAAAGAGTTGGACATGACTGAAAACAACTAAATAATTAAAATAGAGCAGAAGGTCATTTGGGGTACTTATCCGTAATCATCTAGAGGTTCTATGTATAAGGAAAGACTTGATCCCACATTGGTTCTCTATCCATTGTACTGTACTGCCTTTCCAATATGAGTTATTGTTATCATCATTAATAGGAGTCTCTGCTTAAATAATTACAATGAAGGGAAATCAGCATCTAAACCTGAAGTAGGGAAGTCAGATGCAAAAGCAAGCTATAGGAAGTAATCAAGGGAAATGATTTAGGCAATGCTATTCACGTGCACTGGCATGAAGTTAGGAAACAATCAAGGAAACTTATGACACAAAAAGTTATTTCTATGCAAAAATTATTTGAGTTCTAGGAAGTAAGATGGATTTTAAATGATATTATCAAGAAAGAAATGGTAATCCTTGGTGACAGCGGCAAAGAGGTGCTGAAAGGGAGAAGCTGAAAATGGCAAGATTGCATACTTACAGAACGAGAACATCAAGATTGCATGTTTAAAAAATGAGAAAAGAAAGATAATTACCAAATGGAAGTCAAAACATAGAGGAAGAGACATATTTAACGACAAAATATGTAGACACTATTCTTTCTTATGCTTACTTTACTTACTGATATATGAAAAAAAGGATACATGAAATTAAGAGAGGAGGGACTGTCCCAGAGATCAGTTAAGAGGCTGGTCCCAGGCTGAAATGATGAGGCCCTTGTGAAAGCTATCTGAGAAGGAAATGGCAAATCATTCCAGTATCTTTGCCAAGGAAACCTCAATGGGGTTTTGGTAAGGAAAAAAATGGGGTCAAAGAGAGTCGGACATGACTGGAAACAACCGAACAACAAAATATGTTAAAAGGAGTCTGAAAAAATGTTTACAGAGAGCAGTTTTAAAATAATAATTCATCAATCAATGAACATTTATTATCTACTATGTACCAAGCATTATGCTAAGCCCAGTGAATGGCACAAAGAAAGGCAAAAGACACTCTCTTTTCTCAAGGAGCTCATAGTCTAATGAGGGAGTCAATATGAAAGCAAAATATGTACAAACAAAATATATACAGGATAAATTGTAAGTAATTTACAGAGAGAAGGGACCAGAATGAAAGGGGATCAAAAGGCTTCCTGTGGAAGATGAGATTTTATCTGGGACTTGAAGAGAGCCAGGGAAGCCAGGAGGTAACAATGAGCAGAGAGAGCATTAAATTGATAATGGAAGCAGTCAAGACTATGGAATTTCCTTAGTTCAACAGACAAGCATTCTTTACTATTGAGAAACATTGTATTAGATATCATGAAGGTTGCAGAAAAGTGAAAGACAAGGTCTCTACCTTCCAAAGAGCTAAAATCTCATTCCTTCCAAAGATGTGGTAAGATAACATGGAACAATGAAAAGAGTTTGGGTTCTGGGGTCAGAGGACTTGGGTTTGAATTCCACATGTACCAATTATGACTTGTGTGGTCTTAGGCAAGTCACAACGTCAACATCTTCATCATTACCGTCACCACCACCACCACCACTACCACCATCATCATCATCACCATCATTATAATCTTCATCATCATCATTGCTACCATAATCATAATTAGTATTTACATAGAGCTTCAAGATTTATAAAGTGCTTTACATATGTTTCTCATCTGATCCTTAACCTTTGCGGGATTGGTACCAGTATTAACCCCACTTTACAGATGAGGAAACAGAGGTTGAGAGAGATTTAGTGACTTATCCAGGGTCACATAGTTTAGCAAGATTTGATTTCAGGTGTTCCTGACTCTAACTCTAGTACCATTCTAGCTGTTCTCTAGGCCTTGGTCATCTCATCTATGAGGAAACTGGACTAGCTTCTGAGGTCCCTTCTAGCTCTAAATCCATGGTTAGAGTGTGTCATGAAGATAAACTCATGTAGTATTGTGAAGGATGAACTGGAGAAGGGAGAGATTTGAGACAGGTATGCCACTTGGGAGAATATCACAATAGTCAAGGCAAGAAAACTGGAGCAAAAGGGAAGAAGTCCCTGAAAAAAATCATCCCCTAGACTTAAAAAGGCAAGAAATTCATCATATCTGGAGCTGAGAGGGTCCTTAGCAATTAATTTCCTCATGTTGCAACTTGAGGAAATGCAAAGATGGGGAAATGATTTGTCTAAGGCA
>JAQQSV010022827.1:0-10499 GCA_028646515.1 Pseudochirops corinnae
AGAAACCCCATTTAAAGTTACTGTAGACATTATAAAATAGTTGGGAATCTACCTGCCAAAACAAACCCCGTACCTTTTTGAACACCACTACAAAACACTTTTCACACAAATAAAATCAGATCTAACTCATCGGAAAAACATCAATTGCTTGTGGCTGGGTCCAGCTAATATAATAAAAATGACAATTTTACCAAAATCAAATTATGTATTTAGTGCCATACCAATCAATCTACAAAAAAATTACTTTATAGAACTACAAAAAATAGTGACCAAATTCATTTGGAAGAACAAAAAGTCCAGAATATCAAGGCAATTAGGGAAAAGAAATACTAGGGAAGGTGACCTAGCCGTACCAGATTTTAATCTGTATTATAAAGCAGCAGTCATCAAAACCGCTTGGTACTGGCTAAGGAATAGAGTAGTGGATCAATGGAATAGATTGGGTACAAAAGACTCAGTAGTCAATGATTATACTAATATACTGTTTGATAAACCCAAAGACCCCAGTTTCTGGGATGAGAACTCATTATCTGACAAAAACTGCTGGGAAAACTGGAACGTAGTATGGCAGAAACTCAGCATAAACCATCATCTAATGTCATACACCAAAGTCAAGTCTAAATGGGTGCACGATCTAGGTATAAAGGCTGATACTGTAAATAATCTGAGGAAGCAAGGAATAGTTTACCTGTCAGATTTATGGAGTAGGGAGGACTTTATGACCAAAGACGAGGTGGGGAGCATTATAAAATGCAAAATGGATAACCTCGATTACATTAAATTGAAAAGTTTCTGTACAAGCAAAGCCAATCTAACCAAGATTAAGACGGAAGTAGGAAATTGGGCAAGAATATTTACAACCAGTGTCTCTGATAAAGGCCTCATTTCTAAAATATACAGGGGAATTAAGTAAAATTTGTAAGAATACAAGTCATTCCCCAATTGATAAATGGTCAAAGGATATGAACAGGCAATTTTCAGAAGTAGAAATTAAAGATACGTTTAAGCATATGGAAAAATGCTCTAAACCGCTATTAACTCAAGAAATGAAAATCAAAACAACTTTGAGGTATGACATCTTACTAGTCACATTGACTAAGATCACAGAACTGGAAAATGACAAGCGTTGGAGAGGATGTAGAAAAATCGGAACACTAATGCATTGTTGGTGGAGCTGTGAACTGATACAACCATTCTGGAGAACAATCTGGAACTATGCCCAAAGGGCTATAAATAATTGCATACCCTTTGACCCAGTAATACCACTTTTGGGGTTGTATCCCACAGGGATCATAGAAGTGGGAAAAGGACCCATATGTACAAAAATATTTATTGCAGCTCTCTTTGTGGTGGCAAAAAACTGGAAATATAGGGGATGCCCATCAATTGGGGAATGGCTGAACAAGTTATGGTATACGAATGTAATGGAATACTATTGTGCTATAAGAAATGGGAAGGAGATGGACTTCATAATTACCTCCAGAAGCTTATAGAAACTGATGCTAAGTGTGAAGAGTAGAACCAGGAAAAATTTGTACACAATCACAGACATATCGTATGTGTGACGACGAACCTTAATAAACTGGACTCTTCTCAGCAACGCACAGCTATAAGATAACTCTACAAGTCTCAGGATGGAAGGAGATATCCACATTCAGAGAAAGATCTAGAAAGACCAGAGTTTAAATGGAGACTGAAGCAATACATGGTATCGTTTTTTTCCACGTTTGGTTTTGTTTCTCTTTTTGCTATCGTTCACTCCATTGGTTACAACCCCTCTATACAATCAGACTATTGTACAATGTGAAAGTATTTGCAGATCCTATACATGATTGCACGCCACCATGGGTTGGGGGGGAAGGGAGGGGAGAAAATTTGAAACTCAAGGGATTGTGGAACTGAATCTTGTAAACTGAAAGTAAATAAACAAGTCAATAAAAAAATAAATAAATTTTTTTAAAAAAGAAAATGTTAGCTCTAGCAATAAGAGAAGAAAAAGGAATTGAAGAAATTAGAATGGCAAAGAAGAAACTAAGTTATCACTCTTTGCAGATGATATGATGATACACTTAGAGAATCCTAGAGAATCAAGTAAAAAACTAGTTGAAATAATAACCAACTTTAGGAAAGCCTCAGAATATAAAATGAACCCACAAAAATCATCTACATTTCTATATGTTACTAATAAAACCCAAAAGTAAGAGTTGGAAAGAGAAATTTCTTTTAAAGTTACTGTAGACATATTTTTACAAAAGTATTATACTGGGCCTATCCCCCAAACATCTGGTGGCCTAATATTAGAAGATCCTCAAAGCTTATTGAAAGACAAATAAAATAAATCTTCTATACAGAGATACAGTAAAGCTGATGGTCTGGTCCGTTGTCACAGATACTTGTCCTTGGATAAGAAATCCTACAGTTTTATCTAAATAGTCTTCTTTCCCAATTATGAAAGTATTTACTTACTTCCTGTTGTCTCTTGGTCTTGGAGAGGGGGATTCTCTTCCTACAAAAAGTTCTACCAATTGTGTTCCAAATCCATCCCTTTTCTCCCTTGAAAGATTCCTCCTGTCTTTTTTCTCCCTCTCCTGTGACAAGCTTTGCTTCACTATCCCAAGTGGTTGCATAATGCTGTGGACTGACAGTGTATTCTAATTGGGTCTGAAAGGAAATAAAAACCCAACCTCTTCCCTAGGATTGCAAAGCTGCTAGGACCACCAACACCAGCAATACCACCAGTGACAGGTGTCCTTCTCAGGAGATCCTGTTCCTCTGATTTGAGAGAAAGCCTCTTAGTGATTAGGATCCCTCTTTGACTGAATCCAAACTTCACAGAACAAATCCCCTTACTAAAAGGATTTATTCTACTAATTCATTGTTGGTGGAGTTGTGAACTGAACCAACCTTCTGGAGAGCAATTTGGACCCATGCCCACAGGGCTATAGAAAATGTCCATACATTTTGACCCAGCAATACCACTTCTAGGGCTGTATCCTAAAGAGATTATAAAAATGGGGAAAGGATCAACATGTACAAAAATATAACAGCTCTTTCAGTGGTGGCCAAGAACTGCAGATTGAGGGGATGCCCATCAATTGGGAAAGGGCTGAAGAAGTTGTGGCATTTGACTGTAATGGAATGCTATTCTACTCTAAGAAATGATGAATAGGCAGACTTCAGAAAAACCTGAAAAGACTTATATGAACTGATGCTAAGTGAATTGAGCAGAACTAGAACATTGCACACAGTAACAGCCTCAGGATGTGTTGACAGACTTTGATAGACTTAGCTCTTCTCAGCAATGCCAGGACCTAAAACAATTCCAAAAGACATGATGGAAAATGTCATTCACACCCAGAAAAAGAAATATGCATCTTCAATGCAGATCGAAGCAGACCATTTTCCTTTTTGTTTTCTTTTATGTTTTTTTTTTCTCATGGTTCCTCCCATTCATTCTAATTCTTCAATACAACATGATTAATGTGGAAGATATCTTTAACAGGAATGCTCATGTAGAGACCATATCAGATTGTATACCCATCTTGGGGATGGGGAGGTGAGGGAAGGTGAGAAAATTTAAAACTTATGGAAGTGAATATTAAAAACTAAAAATGAATAAACTTTAAGAAATCCTTAAGACAGTGGTTCTTAACCTTCCTAATGCCACAACCCTTTACTACTCCTATGTGGGCGTATCTGCATGTGGGTGGACCCACCTGGAGACAGATAGAGGAGCAGTGTCTCGATTCCTAAGACCATTGGAAATGTGTTTTCTGATGGTTATAGGCGACCCCTGTGACTCCTGTGAAAGCCTCGTTTGACCCCCCAAAGGGGTCGCAACCCACAGTTGAGAACGGCTGCCTTAGGAATACTCATAAAAAAGAAAAAAAACAAACTCTTTTATCAACATTTTTTTAAAAAAAGTATTTGTTCTGTAAAACTTGGACTCAGTCAAAAGGCCACACCCAAGGACCTAGAGGGCTGGCCACATGTGGCCTCAAGGCTGCAATTTCCCCACCCCTGTGTTAAACTTTCTTTGGAGAATCTAGGGAGAAGCCAAATGCCTTATGCTCCCTGGATTCCCTAGGATGGGTTCAATAGCCTCCCTGGGAGGCAGAATTATATAGGGGAAGGAACACTGTCCAATCTGGAGGAAGGGTGATATACTCACTCGATGGTTTGTACCTCTTTGGCCTTGCCCTATCTGGCCTCGGTTTCCTTACCTATAGAATTAAAGGTATGTACTAAATAGCCTCTGATGTTTTTTCCAGCTATAGATCTAAGATTTTCTGGCCAGCCTACCTAAAGACAGCCAGAAGGTACATATGCTTATATTTCTTGTTTCGAATCCCTCCTGCCTCCTTTACTTCACTTTCACCATGTTTCATTTTCCTTTGGGTGGGTGCGGGTTCAAATTTTCTCTCACAAAATTACTAATGTGGAAATTGTTTCTTGTTATTTTTCCTTTGTTCTCAAAGGGGACCATGATAACAGGGAGGTAATGCCCTGACATGCAAGTTAATGGGATTTAAGAGGGAAAGGCTGGGAGGGCTATGCAAAGTCACCAGGTTCACCTCCTCCAGAGCCATCTGTGTCTAGTGGCAAGACATATATCAGGATGAGGAGAGATGCCTCTGGATGGATATAAGGGCCCCTTAGAGCTATTTGCGTACCTAGATATCTGACCTTGGTCAGTGTGTCCTTGCTGACAAGGAAAACCTGAGGCGGGTCTAGGAGGCATCCAGGCGTGTACTCTGCCTCAATGACTGCACGTCAAACATGTGGGCATTGAGCATGCACCACCAACGGAGGAGCACTCCCCGCCTATCAAGATCTTATTGCTGGGACACGTGACAGAGGGCAGACGGAGAAAGGATAAAAGGGCAGGCAAATAATGCTGGGGGGGGGGGGCGCAGCAACAGGAGATATGTAAGACAATAAAGACACTTAGCCACTCCACTGAGGTGTGTCTGACTATTCTGTCCATATCCGGAGTTTTCCTCCAAAGAGTCACTGGGGCAACTGAGAGTAGCTACAGAATCACGGTAGGTACTTTGGGACCTCAGGGATCCCCGAGTCCGGCAGGTCCGGACAGAGGAGGGGGAGACCTTGGCATTGATTGGTGAACAGTCAGTCCCAGAGGAAACCCTGCTTGATCACTGTGGGGGGGCCCCACAGGCTTAGAGTGTAAATAGCAATTGTTTCTGTTTTGGCCAGAATCACTGAGGGACTTCCTCTCCCACACTGATTTTTTTTTTTAACTAGGTGATAGAGGACATTCTCTGCTTCATTTCTTACCTAGCCTTAATCAATGAAAAGGCATTTGCTCAGTCAAACTTAGACCTGGGAAATATGGAAATGTTTTACATGGATTGCACATGCATAACTAAAGTTGGGAATTCCCTTGGCTGGGGAACCCTGTACTTCCACCATAAGTGTGAGCTGTTCTTTCTGATACCAAAGAAACACCAATGATCTCCAGAGTGATTATAGGTAGTAGTTTAATCAATCATGATGAATTCTTACAAAACAGGCCAATCTTCTGTTTGGGATGGCAGCCAGAAATTTCAGTGGATTCCCACAAAAGACCCCCAAAATGCCCATGGTAATTATAGAAAAAAGACAAAGGAAGGAGGAGCTAGAGAGAGCATCACTTCTGATTGGTGGACATTTTTGGTTTTCTGTTTAGCAATGGGCTTGGATTTCAAGCCAATGTTATGCCCAAACATAAGTTTGTGCACTGATCATGTATGGGTCACATATGGGCAATGATATTCCCAGTACAGCTTTCATTGGTCATAGTATTTTAAGTTATAGCTCTAAGTTATAATTTTTCACTGGTCACCACGTATGGGCTTCCACCTTTCATATAGTTCAAATTTTTATGGCTCTTCACTTGTACGCTATTTGATGGTTTTTCCCCAGTCGGGACCCCACAATCCACCACTGAAAAGCTGCCTGTATGTTCTGTATATTCTTTCCAAATATCTTCTGCAAGGTCCCTGGGGCAGCTCTATACGAGGGTGCTTAGGGCCTTTTTGAGTATAGTCAGCATGGTCCCTTTCATAAGCATAAACCACTCAAGCTCCATAAGCACAGAAAGGAAAACAACATGACCAATGAGAAAATTATCATAATTGTTGCAATTTTCTTCCATCCCAACCCTGTGGACATGAAGGAAGAATCAATGGCATTTCGGGGTTCATAGGAGAACTGAATTTCTGAACTTAGTCCAGGCTATTTCAGTTTCTGAAATAGGTTCAGAGACAAATAAACAAGGCTTGGGCAGTTTTAAAACATATTGGGGGGTCATAGAGAATAGAATCAATTACAAAATGGGATCAGAACAATTTGATTTTTTTCAATTTCCCCTTTTTTCTCAAGGGGATGTGTATACAGTGATGATCATCAGCCCACCCCCAACATCCAGTTGACAAATTTCATGTTGGAATCCAGACGTCCCATGTCATTGTCTCTGAAACATCTTTTTTGGTGGAAATCTGGAAAATATCTTGTCCTCAGGAGCTACTCTTCAGTAGAATTGGTTTTCTGCTTCAGAGTTACTTGAAGAGACTTGTTAGATGTTGCAGCTAAAATCTTTTACAAAATAGATCTGAATACAAGTTAGTACAACCTCTCAAATTTTACTTCTCCAATAACTAAGTCATACTGTAAAAAGCAGTTGAGACCTTTGAGGTCCTGGTCTTAAAAAGAGAGCCTCAAAGAAGGAAGCCAGAAGTTGCTTGAAGCTTCAAAAAATTTAAGTTTTTATTTGCCCAAGAAAAATCATTTACATTTGACATACAGGATTGTCTGATCTTGCTACTTTCTCAAAATTTCCACTCTGATTCCAGTTCCTTTACAAGGATCAGATGCTATTGAGGAATTGCTCCTATACATGCAAATATAAGTAACAACATTCTTGCAAGTAGAAGCATTTCGCTGCTGAGTTCAATAGTTACACAAATGAACTGACTTATAAGAAACTGACTTTTTTCCAATGGAAATTAAAGACTTGGGAGGATACTTAAATAATTAATTCTAAACAGTGCATATCAATAAGTTGTTTAAAATAAAATGTGTACCACATTAGTAATAAACTTGAACAAAATTAACTTTTCCATTAATGGAACACAAAAAAGGGAGTCACATCCCTAAAGAAAATTGATTGTGCTGAAATTCTCTTCCCCAAACCAAACTGAAGATGTATCTGATGTCAACCCCACAAATTAATAAATTCCTATCTTTCTTTCACAAACTTAAAAAATTCTTTGCCCAATTATTCCCATATTAT
The DNA here is from genome assembly GCA_028646515.1 of Pseudochirops corinnae. Lineage (NCBI taxonomy): Eukaryota > Metazoa > Chordata > Mammalia > Diprotodontia > Pseudocheiridae > Pseudochirops > Pseudochirops corinnae. The sequence continues at coordinate 7,295 of JAQQSV010022827.1, forward strand.
TCAGAAAGGATGAGATTTTCAGGGACTTATTCATTCACACGATTATGCTGGCAGGCAGGAGAGAAGCCCAAGTATGAATTTAGCTAGTTATTTGGGATAGGGAATGACTTCACATTTGAAATGAAAACAGCAACCTCTCACATGCTTGTATTTTGCTTATATCTTTTCTAACCAGTTGTTCTGATTATAGGAATTTGGTAAAAATGAATAAAATAGGGAATTGATTTTAAAAGAACCAAACTGGTCCTTCAGGCTCAAGCTTCAGGGCTCATAAATGACAGGATAAAACAACCATAGCTTTCTCTGATGTCAGGCAAGACTCATAGTTTAACAACCAACCATGTAGTAATAATACTACCTCACCACCAGAATCAGGAATAGCCAGGTGTACAACATGCCTGTTCAAAGGAACATAATGAGAAAACCAAGCTAGGAGGATGCCACCTTGGGCTGATGTGAAGGTTGTCCTCTCAGCTTTTTCCCAGGTACAGACCTCTACATGTAACAGTTCAGGATCCCAATTCCTCTGAGTAGCTTCCGGTATTTCTCTAGAAAGGTGGATTTACCAACTTGATGTTTCATCAGACAACGATACCTAAATTCCAATCTCAAAATAAAATAAGTTACAGTCTCAAGAGCTTTTACTTCAAATGGCAGGTTTCATGAATCTCAGCTTAGGGCTAGATACAATTATTTGTACTCTCAATTATTTGTCAAAAAATGATAAAAAGATAGAAATAGTTTACAGATGAAGTGATCAAAGAGATCTATAGCTATTTGGAAAAAATAATCTGAGTTACTATCAAGAAGAGAAATGCAAAGTAAAAAAATTGTGAGATGCTACCTCACATGTACAAGATCTGTGCATACGACAGAAAAGAAAATGAAAACTGCTAGAGAGGATGTGGGAAAATTGAGACATTACACTGTTGGTGGAGTTGTGAACTGATTCAACCATTCTGCAGAGCAACTTGGAACTATGCTTAGAGGACCATACCTAGCAATACCACTTAATAGATCTGTATCCTAAAAGACATTGTTAAAAAAGGAAAAGGGCCTGTATGTACAAAATTATTGATAGCAGCTCTCTTCTGGTGGCAAAAAATTGGAAATTGAGGGGATGAGCATCAATGGGGGAATGGCTGAACAAGTTGTGGTAAATGATTTTGATAGAATACTATAATGCTATGAGAAATGATGATCAGGACAGTCCTAGAAAAATCTAGAAAATTTTACATGAACTAATGGAAAGGGAAATGAATAGTTCCAGGACCATAGTACCAGGTAGATTATAAGATGATCAGTTATGAATGATTTAGCTATTCTCAGCAGTATAATTATCCAACGCAATTTGGAAGGACTTGGGTTGAAAAATACTGTCCATCCGCAGAGAAAGAACTGATGGTGTCTGAATATAGATCAAAGCATACATTTTTAACTATATTTTTCTTGAGGGTTACTTTTTGGTTTATGTTTCCTTTTGTCATATGACCAATACAGAAATATGTTTTGCATTACTACAAAAGTATAACCTATTTCAAACATTTGACTGCTCAATAAGGGGGGGTAGGGGTTGAGAAAGGGGGAGGGAAAGAAGTTGAAACTTAAAATTTAAAAAATGAAAGTAAAAATTTGTTTTTACATGATAGTAGAGGAAAATAAATTACTAATAAATATTAAAGCAACAACAATGACAACCACAGCATAAGTGGACCATCCTAGAGACCGTTCTATATTGTGAATTTACCCAGGAATGGTACAAAAGGGCAGGGGGGGACCGTACTCTGGTGGAGGAGGGGCTGGTAAGTGGTTCAAGGACACACGAGGGTTGGGAACAAAGAAGCAAGAGCAGGAGAAGGAACACATGGCTGGAGGGGCCAGTCACAGGAGGACCTCCCTGGAACAGAAAGGAAGAATGCACCAGCAGGCAGACTCATGGGGGCCAGACATGGAAACATCCAAGAGACAACAGGCGACACATGATGGGGACCAGGGACATACACCCAGGACCCCAAGGTGCATGGACAAAATATCAAAACACAGGCACCAAACTCTCAGGCAAGTGGGCAGACTGAAACCAAGGTCTCTTCTCTCAGCACTGGAAGTCTCAAGCCAAGCCCCAATCCAGAAGTGGTGGTAGTAGCTGCATCTCTGCAGGTCTGTCCCCTCCTTTCACATGGAGGGTGATTTTTTAGATTTTTTTTTTCAGGGGAGAGTGGTAGGAGGCCACAGAGCATCAAGGTGAGAGGCAGGAGCAGAAAGAGATCCCAGTACATTATGGTAAATTTATATAGCCATGTTTTGGGAATGCAGATTTCTTCCTTATATAAAGTCCAATTTATATAATGGGAATTTACATAAAGCAACATCTGTCTGTACTGTTTTCTATTCCCATTCACTTGTCTCCAGAGGCCTTTCATGTCTAAGGTTTCTAAAATTCTGTTACTCTTCTTGTCTCCGTTCTTAATCATTTTATGGTCAGCTTTATCTAGCTCGCAGAGGAAAAAAGTGAGGTCCCCCACTACTGTCTATTTCTTCTTTAACTTCTCCTTTCAGAATATGAATGCTATGCCATTTCCCAAATATATGTTTACTCTTGATATTACTGCGCTGTCTGTCATTCCTTTGAACAAGAGGCAGTTTCTCTGCTTACCCCTTTTAATAGGGCTATCTGTTCTTTGTTTTGTCTGAGATCATGATTGCTACCCCTCCATTTTGCACTTCAGCTGAGGTAGAATGGTTTCTGCACCAGCCTCCTATTTGAACTCTGTGGTTCTCTCTTGGTTTAAAGTGTATTTCTTGTTTAAAAAAAAAAAAAGAAAAAAAAACAAACATATTGTGGGATACTGGTTTCTAATTGATTTTGTTATCCACTTCCATGTCATGAGGGAGTTCATCCCATTCAGAAAGTTAGGATTACTAACTATGCATTTCTTTATTTTTTTTTTTAATTTTTTTTAAATTTTTGAAATTTTTTTAATTTACTCATTTACTTTTAATTTACAAGATTCAGTTCCACAATCACTTGAGTTTCAGATTTTCTCCCCTCCCTTCCCCCCCCCCCCATGGTGGCATGCAATCATGTATAAGATCTGCAAATACTTTGACATTGTACAATAGTTTGGTTATATAGAAGGGTTGTAACCAATGAGTGATCACTGGGAAAAGAAAAAAAAAAAAAGCAAAACCAGACATGAAAGAGAAC
>JAQQSV010022828.1:0-10499 GCA_028646515.1 Pseudochirops corinnae
GCCCTAGGACCCAGAAGGAATATCAGCCTTCCAGGCAAGCCTTCTCAGCCTTCCAGGTGGCCTTCACCAGATTCTGGTCTCAGGAAAACTCCATCTCAGTTCTCAGTCAGTTCTCAGCTTCCAGATTCTGGGAGAGAAACACACATACACACACACACACACACACACACACACACACACACACTCTCTCTCTCTCTCTCTCTCTCTCTCTCTCTCTCTCTCTCTTTTTCTCTCTCTCTTTCTGCTGGCTTCAGTCTTCAAGATTTTTCTTTCACCCAGAGCAACATTCCAATTCTGTCTCTCTGTCTCTGGAATTCTTGCTTATATACCTGTCTTAGCCAATCCCCTTCTTCCACATCAGCAGGGGCTCAGCCAATCCCCTTCTTCCACATCAACAGGGGCTCAGCCAATTCCCTTCTTCCACATGAACAGGGGAGTTCATGCCTTCTCAACAGTGGGACAGAGTTTGCACCTTCTACACTTAGCCCCAAGGTACTAAGTGTTAAGTATCTGCTAAACTGATTACTATTACAAATAGTCACTATTAGAGGGAATGAGGGAAAATAGTCACACTAGGACATTTTTGGTGAAGCTGTGAATCAATACTACCATTCTTGAAATCATTTTGGACTTATGCAAATAAAGTGACTAAAATATCCAAACTCTGATTCAGAGATTCCATTACTTGGTTTATATATCAGTACTTTTTGTGATAGAAAAGAACTGAAAACAAAGTAAATGTCCATCAATTGGGGAATGGATAAACAAATTGTGATGGATGAATGTAATGGAACATTATTATGCTCTAAGAAATACTATATATGATGAATATAGAGAAGAATGGAAAGACATACATGAATCTACACAGAATGAAGTAAGTAGAGCTGCCCTCAAAATATTCTCAGTGACTATAACAAGGTAAATGGAAAGACCAACTTCAAAAATATCAAGGAGTAATGTTGTGAAATTACAAAGAACAATCACTCTCCAAAGAAGACATATGAGAAATCCCCACTCTACCCCTATGCAGAGGCAGAAGGATTATAAGGATGATATCTTGCACCTATTTTCAGGTTTTTTGTTGTGCCAATCAATTGTGCTGGGTTTCTTATCTTTTTCTTTATTTAAGTAATCTTTTTTGTTGTATAGGATGGGTCTCTGGGAAGGAAAGGAGGAAGGATAATGAGGGAAATTCTGGTGATGTGGAGGAAAAAAAATAAACATTTATCTTAAAAAGAAGTCATCTTTATTAAAAAAAAACAATCCAATCAAAAAATACTGAAGAACTGGTCCAGGATAATAGCCATTCTCCAAGTAGATAGTAAATGGATGCAAGCAATAGATAGCTATTGTGAAGGGATAATTGACAGAACTGGGAGGGGAAGAGATTATGAATTTAATTCGGTACCTGTTAAGCTTATTGGCTGGCAGAACATTTAGGGGAAAAAATGCAGCAGTCACTTGGTAATGGGAAACATATCTATAGTGGTTTGTGGCATATTTTCCTTAATATGATCTTGGGATTTTACACAGAGAAAATAAAGGAGAATAATGCATCATACATAAATAAAGTGAGGAATTTTTCCTGTTTCCCCTTAAACACCTCTTATATTTGAGTTGAAAAACTAACAAATCCAATGAGTAGATAGATGGTTTACTATCCACCACAGAAATTCTAAACTTTCTAAAAGTCCTAGAATATGGACAGAAAATGACCAAGAGATTACAAAAAATAAAAAGCCCTTGCTCTCTTGGATGTATGTATCAGTAAATCTGACAACAAAGAAAGGTTTTGTTGTCTGAGGACCTGGGTTCAAATTAGAATCCACTAATTATTACTTGTGTAGTCCTGGAAAAATTACAATCTCATTGTCTTCATTTGTAAAATGGGAGAGTCCAACTAGACAATCTCTAAAGTCCCTTCCAGCTCTAAATTTTATGGCTTTTTTGGTCCTTTTCTCATGCTTTACTAAGAAGTCTTCTTGAAAGCCCATACTTTGGTAAAGCAGTCAGTGGAGGGATCTTTACTTCAGGGTCAACATCAAAAATGGGATTCCAAAGTTCTAAAAGCATCCGGTATTTTTCCTTTTGTTTTCAACAAATCAAATGCAAAAGCTTTGAGCATCTGTGTTGTGGCAGGCCCTGGGCTAGAAACTATGATAAATAATGAAGATAAATAATTCTTGTTCATCATCTCAAGTCTAACTCAGGAGTCAGGAAAGAAACTAACAATAGAAGGAAAACAATAGAAGTTAGATAACACAGCCAGCTTTACTTACCTGTTTATATATTATAGTATATGGTGTAATTTCCCTGAGGGCATGGACACTTGTTTTTTTTTTTTTTGTTTTTCCATTTTTATTTTGTATTCCCATGCCTTATCACAGGACCTTACACAAACTGGCATTTGATACAGGTATCTAATTGCCTCTAAGAGTAAGAGAAAGACAAAGACTGGATAGAATTCTAAGCTTTAAACAAACACTTTCAAAATGCCTAGCAAACATTTCAGATGGTTATTTTTGCTGCTATCCCAGTGTAGACAAAGTCACGTTCAATCTTTGTGTTTACCTTTTGAGCATTTTCCCACCAGTGACTCACTGTCCTGAGAGCAAAACTTCCCCAGAGGATTTCTTACAGGGATTCCTAGGACCTATGCTCTCCCAACATAACCCAAGAAAAGTTAGCCTTTCTGGTTGCCATATCACGTTACTGACATAATAAAGTGGAAGTCTCGGAAACCCCCCAGATATTTTTTACCCAAACTGCTTTGCTACAGAAAGAAAGGCTGAAGAATCCCATGATATTGATAACACTAAAAATATCTGCCATCCCTCGGTGAAGTCAAGGTATCCTGAGGCAAAGAAATGAACTTGCAACTTTAGGATTTTTCTTTATGGACTTCATACCTTTTATGCACTATCTAACTCCCTAATATAAAAATCTGACTTCTGAAAGGATCTGTTGTAAGATCATTCTCTATGTGAATTTAAGCCACTATCTCCCTTCCCTTTTGGTAGCTGCATTTAAGGCTAAACTATGTGACCATGGGAAAATCACTTAACCTATTAGAGGCTGTGTTCTGAGGTTACTTATTGAAAAATGAGACTAATAAGAAATTGTACTTAGTACTTCATAGAACTGTTGCCAGGAAAACTCTTCATAAACCATAAATAACTACAGAAAGCTTAATAGTTAGCATCATCATCATTGGTTATTATCTCTCATTGTGGCATGAAAAGCTCTATCTATTGTTAGATAATTTCAGACATCATTGAGCATGTGATGGTGGGAGGGGATGTCTTTGGTCACTGGGACTTCCTAGCAGCTCTGCAACATAGAACGAATTTGGGTCCACATTTGGTTACTTCATTGATATTCAGCCTACCTAGGAAGTAGGGAAAGCCAGCCATTATTAAGCCCTATTTATAGATATTAAAACTGAGGCATGAGAAATGATGAGAGTCACAGACGTCAGATATATAGTTAGCAGAACTTACATTAAAGTTTTTCAATACTCAGTCCCACCAATTTTCGACTAGAATTGACTGGGGATTGGAAGACCTGAAAGAGCTACTGTATAATCAGAAATGTATTAATATGAACAGTCACAAATAAAATGTGATGAATACCAAAAATTGCTAAAGAAACATTAATGTCGCAAATTCTTAAGTACTGAAGAGTGATTATATGTGAAAGCAAGTCATAAGGTAGAGTGAAGTATAGTTTATACTGTATATAATATACAACACATTCAATTTAGTGAGATTCCCTAAGGAAGTGCATCCTTCACAAAATCCCTCTCTAATATCTCATTGTACCCTAACAATGACACTGGGTTCTTAAAAGGCATGCCTGCATAGTGCAAGCCCTAGTAGGTCCAATGAAATAAAATAAATATGCAGTGATAGATTATGCATCCATCATTAAAACCTTAGCAGAGACAACTAATTGACAGAGGTTAGACATAAGGTAATGGATTCTTTCAACCATGTCCATTCACATAGGCCATCCATTAAGACACAAAGTAGATCTAATCTGTATACATGGAGGGTGTACCCACACCCATGAAATCATGAATCGTCAAAGTATTGAAATAAGTCAAAATGAATGTTCAATACATCTACAATGGTGCTTTCTTCCTGTCCCTATTCAGCACTGTACAAATACATATTTCTTTCTCCATTGTATATTCTTGCTCAGACTCCTTTGTGGCCCCTGAAAGTTCTCTGGGAATCAAACCAAGAGTGGCCACTGCAGGACTCCATGGTGCAGTAGCCCATCAAAGCCCACCATTGTTATCGAAGCATTCCTAGCTTCCACAGCCCTTTGTCACTCAGAACTCTTCTCTCTCCTAGGACACTGATGACTCCCAATGCAATCCTGCCTTATCCAGTGCTGCTATAGAGCTCAAAATCTGCTGTTTCCATGGTTAATATTTCTGACTTGATTGGCACCTCTAGTAATTGAACTGCAGTCTCTTGAGTGAGGCAAGTTCTATTCATTAGTTCCTATTGTGTCAGGCCATTGCATCAACCCACATTATATTTCTGCTTTAAAAAAAAAAAAAGAAAGGAAGGAAGAAAGGAAGGAAAAGCCAGCCATGAATACCACGTTATGTTGCCATATGAGATGTTACAGCTTTGCTTCAAGGATGAAATCTTTATAGATGGAATGTAATGTTGTACCAGTTTTGGCCCCGTCAAGAATTGTGAGATGTAAAGTGAGAAATCTTAATTTTGGTGGCACAGTAACATGGAATCAAAGTTAGAAATCATGAGTCGAGTAGTCCTAGTGTAAAAGGCAACTGCTCATTTGTTTACTGTACTGTCAAAATCCTCTGAGCTGTCTGAATGCATGTCTCCTTGGATCTATTTATACTCCACCTCATTCAAAGCAATTCAGAAATCTTTTATGAAATGGTCATAATTTTTATTTGAGGAATTAATAAAATAAGGATATAGATTCTTAAAATCCTTGGTTTCTGATATCAAGTTAAAAAAGAAAATCATACCAATGTGTTTACTTATTCATGTATCTATCTGACCAGTATATCTATCTATCTATCTATCTATCTATCTATCTAGTTATTTATTCATTTACTTATGGTAACCAAAGAAGCTCTCTTACCTATATATGAATTCTCCTTCCTTCTCTCTTCCACAATTACTTCACCATGGTGCTCAGAACAATATTTATCACAGGCTCTGTTCCTGAGAAAACCCAAAAATAATCAAGAAAGAAAAATGTATATTTAAAAAAATCTTTTATTTGCATGTTGGCAGCTACTCATGAACCTATCTCTGCTATGTGAGACTTTATGATGGAGCCAAGAGCATGTAGAGCTTTTGCTGTTGTTTGTTTACTTTGTTTTATTTTTTTATTATGACACTTCAGAATTTCTTAGTGTACAATGAATTACAAGGAAAAGAAACCTGGAGTAGGCATCAGGAGACTTAGGTTTGAATCTCAGTTCCCCTACTTATTACTTATATGACTTTAGGTAAGTCATTTCCCTTCTGTGAGGTTCAGCATCACTCTATGCAAGATAACTTGGCTTAGATTCATTGATTACTAATGTCTCTTCCAGTCCTCAATAAATGTTTATTAAGTATCTGCTGTGTGCCAGCAATTCTCCTCTCCCTCACTATGGCACAAATTGTACTGAGTTTCATTGAGATGGGCTAGTTAGACAATTATGCACTAACAACCAACACCAAATAAAAGCAATTTAATTGCCTACTTCTGGTATAGAAAAAGGCTACAAAGTTTATCTGGTATGTAGCCTAAGGTTGTTGTTGTTCTGGCTCTGTGTGTGTGTGTGTGTGTGTGTGTATGTTTTCCAATCCATCAATGAATTTGTGGTTTATATCACTTTCCTATGAACTTGCCAGGTTCGTGTTACGTGTACTAGGAATTCTTTCCCTCTGATCCTCCCAATGTATCTAAATTTAACTCATGTTCTAGATCCCAGATCAAGTCCTACCTTTTCCACAAAGGCTTTTCCAATTGTTATATCCCATTCTGTGTTTTTTTCCTCAACTCTTATTGCCTGTTGCAATTATGGTTATCACCCAATTAAGCACTTCATTGTTCTCTACTCGTTTTTGAGGAGTTTTGTTGTTTCCTTTTTTGTATTTTTTTTTTTGGTAATCAGATTCATAACTTCAATGGTATAGGAAATCCTCAATGAGGAAAGTTCATCTACCAAAGAAAATTGGCAGCCAGGGAACTGAGTGTTGAAGTTATATCATAGTCCCATATCACTCAGAGGGAGGATTTGAATGGAGTTCATCCTGACTTTGAGGCTAACCCTCTATTCATTATGCCACACTGCCACTCTAATTGTTATATGTACCTTTTCTTTCTTTTACTTTTTTGCTTTTTCTTCCTTCTTTTCTTCTTTCTTTCTTTTGTTCTTTCTTCCTTCCTTCCTTTCTTTTTTTGTCTTCCTAACTAAAGTATATGCTTTTTCTATGATACTGTACAAAACCTACTAGCTCTGGAATCAGAGGACTTAGATTCAAATCTCACTTCTGGCACTACCTGTGTGACCTTAGTTAATCATTTTAACCTCCCTGGGGCTTCAATTTCCATGGACTATATGACTACTGAGGTCATTTCTTGCTCTTGTTCTATTATCCTATGATCCATAAGAAAAGGGATCATGCGCGGCATAGGGAGCTAAACCTGAAATCCTCGTTGATAAAAGAAACTGAAGCTGGTGGATCACTTGAGTTCTTCAGTAGAGCTAAAGCTAAAAACATATCTACACAAAGTCTGCCACCAATATGATAAGCCCTGAGATGACAGGGGAGGAAGTATATGAAGATGGGGGATGGGGGTAGCCTAAGAAGAGGGGAATAAAGCCAGAGTCATATATAGGATAGGTCAAATCTTTTGTGCTGATCAGCAATGGGATGAGGCCTGTGAGTGGCCAATACACTTCCATTTAAGGTGATTTATTAGCAAGCACCCTAGCATACCCAGCATGGCCTACTAGCCCAGGTTCTTTGATCTGCTTTTCTAGAGCAAAGACAGCTTTAAAGGGGTTAATGATCTTACATTAATTAACAGACAGATAAGTATAGATAAGTAGAAAGAAGTGAGAATCCAAAAAAGAATCCAAAAGACAGGGCTCCAACTGTCTAAACAGAGTATACAACCACCTACGTCCACCACCAGACCAGTAACACACCAACATCTTAGTAGTCTGGGGGCTTTAACAAACAACTACTCAGAGTCCCGTCCAGGGAATCAAAAGATACTGCTCATGAGTGAGCCCCCAAAGTAAAATACCAACCTCCAAGTAAATACAGTTTTCAACTAATAGGCTCAGAGCCAGAAGTCACCACAACCCTCATGAGTCAGTGCCTAATTAGCTTAATACCAAAAGGTGTGAAAGCCTCCCCATAAGAAAGCTCCACCTTAGGCAAGTCCCTCCCTCAAAGGGCTCTATGTGACTCAGGATGTAGCAGAGCTGTGAAAGAAGCAAGACATCCATGATTGAAAGACCTGTGTACATTTAGACCTGGAAACAGGGCTCCTGTTCCAAGGGAAAAGGGGACACGTGGTCACATAGGCCTATTAATGAACAGGGAAGACCTTCCTATTCCATTAACATTACAAGTGAGAGAGGGAGAACCAGGGAAAGAAGGAGGGAAGGAAGGAAGGAAGGAAGGAAGGAAGGAAGGAAGGAAGGAAGGAAGGAAGGAAGGAAGGAAGAAAAGGAGTTAAATTTTCATTAATGCAGATTACAGTACTTCCAAGCTTAGGCATTTTTCACTACAAACTTAGTTACTCATAAGATGTAAACTCCTTGAAGTTAGCAAATGCTTCACTTTTATTTTTCTATCTCTACTGCTTATCATAGAACCTGGAAGAGAATAGGTACTTAATAAGGCTTATTGATGCTTATTAGTTGGATTACAAATTGTCTTGCCTGATTCTCAATCTTTGAAGAAAAAGTGATCCCCTTGTACCCAGTCATAACTTTGTGATTATTAATGTCTCTGAATTTTAGCTAGCTTCAACCTAGTATGACAGACACAGAGCCCACTTAACATGAGGAAGTTCACATTTAAGGTAAACTTCTTGTGAAAATGGAGTGTAGAAGTTTAGAATCTTTCTACCTAGACTGCAGTAATGGTGTGGACAAAATCAAAGATCTTATTACCTTAGCATAATGTGATCAATGAAGCTGAGATGGGGAGATAAGAGAAGCAAGAAATACATTTCTTAATGTGTTATTTAAAAAAAAAAAGAGATCTTTGTGGGGGCAGCTAGGTGGCGCAGTGAAAAAGAGCATCAGCCTTCAGAGAACCTGAGTTCAGACCCAGCCTCACACACTTGACGCTAGCTGTGTGACCTTTGGCAAGTCACTTAACCCCAATTGCCCTGCCTTCCCCCCTCCAAAAAAAAAAAAAGACCAAAAAAAGATCCTTATGGGCCATGTGAGAACCCTTCAAACTCTGTTATTTAGAAAGAGTGCTAAGTGAGACAGACAGATAGCCTGCTGATGGACCTGAAACAAAAACATCAACATCAACAAAAATAACACTAAATTTAGACAACATTTTGGAGCACTTCCTCACACCTTCTCTGTGAGACAGGCAATGCAAATATTTTTACACCAACTTTACAAATGAACAAACTTAGGCTCAGAGAAGTTATAACTTAGTAAGAGTCATGTCACTGGCCAGGAAGACTCTGATTCAAATTCAGGTCTTCTGATTCCAAAAAGAGTATTATTTCACCTACACCATTCTGCCTGTAATGGGACACCTTTGCCAATGCTTGTACTCAACTGACATAGATTCTAAGTCCAGAACTATTTTGTGCTCATAAAACACCAGAGTAGAAGTGGTTACATGGCTGAGGTATATTAATAATAACATAAGCTCTATGGGGATGGAGTGAAGATGGCAGCATAGAAGCAGGAGAACTCCATGGCTCCCACCATAACCACCTCAAATACCTATGACTCTAAACAAATTTTAGAGCTCCAGAACTCGTAAAATGACAGAGAAACTAGGCTCCAGCTGAAGACAGCCTGGCAGATGGACGGAAAGGGCTCATCACAGCACACTGGGAGCAGAGCCCAGCCGCGTGAAGTTTTAGGCCCAGGCCATCGAGGAGAAGCCCTGGCTGGAGGTTTCAGGAAAGCAGATCATGGGCATCTGTGGCGGTTTCCAGAATTACCAATCCATATGAGCCATGGGAAATCGGCTAAATTTGGGGGAGAGGGTCTGGCCAACTGCCTCTAGAGCTGGAAACCGTCTGAAGTGGCAGCCCTGCAGCCACCTCCACGTGGCTACTTCAGAGCTCTCAGCCTGCAGATTGCAGGGGGGCCACGCAGTCATTCAGAGGCTAAGTGCTCTTGCCTTAAGCTGCCTGGATCCAGACAGCAGTCTTGGGGGTGGTCAGGTGCATTTTCAGTGAGCCAAAGCTGGAGGGGTCTACATAGACTGTGCCTCCTAATAGCTCCAGCAGCTGTGAAAACCCCAACAATTTAGGACAAAGCTCTCCCCTTTGAAAGCAGAGTCCTACTGTGGCTCAAAAGTCAAATTAATTGACTGGCAACATGAGCAGGCAAAGGAAGCAAACCAAGCTCAGCAATCCAACTTTAGATTCATTTTTTGGGACAAAAAGGATCAAAACACGGAACAAGAGAAAGACAAAACAGTCAGAACTCCTACACCAAAAGCTCCCAAGAAAAATGTCAGTTGGTTACAAGCAATAGAGGAGCTTAAGGAGGATTTTGAAAACCAAATAAGAGAAGTGGAGGAAAAATTGGGGAGAGAAATGAGAATGATGCAAGAAAATCATGATAAGAGAGTCAACAACCTGACTGAAGAAAATAACACTTTAAAAAATAGACTAACTCAAATGGTAAGAGTCCCAAAAAGCCAATGAGGAGAAGAATGCCTTAAAAAGTTGAATTTGCCAGGTGTAAAAAGAATCTCAAAAGCTCTCTGAAGAGAACAACTCCTTCAGAATTAAAGTGGAGCAAATGGAAGCAAATGACTTTATGAGAAATCAAGATAATATTAAACAGATCCAAACAAATGAAAAAAATAGAAGGCAATGTAAAATATCTCATAGAAAAAACCACTGACCTGGAAAATCGATCCAGGGGAGACAATTTAAAAATTATTGGACTACCTGAAAGCCATGAACAAAAAAAGAACCTAGAAATCATCCTTCAAGAAATTCTCAAGGAAAACTGCCTAGATATTTTAGAACCAGAGAGCAAAATAGAACTTGAAAGAATTTACCAATCACCTCTTGAAAAAGATCCCCAAAAAAAACTCCTAGGAATGTTATAGCCAGGTTCCAGAGTTCCTAGATCAAGGAGCATATATTACAAGCTGCCAAGAATAAACAGTTTGAATACTGTGAAAACACAATCAGAATAACACAAGATCTAGCAGCTTCTACATTAAGGGATCAAAGGGCCTGGAATATGATATTCCAGAGATCAAGGGAACTAGGATTAA
>JAQQSV010022829.1:0-10499 GCA_028646515.1 Pseudochirops corinnae
TATTGAATTGCTTATCTTCCCATTAAGGGTGTGTGATAAGGGAAGAAGGGAAAGAATTTGAAATTCAAAGTTTTAAAATCAATTGCTTAAAAATTATTATTATTATAATTATTTTACATGCAACTGGGAAATAAGATATACAGGCACTGGGGCATGGAGATCTATTTTGCTCTACTGGAAAGTTGGAGGGGAATGGGGCAGGATATAGGAAAGAATAGATTGGAGGAGGGGGTATCCAGTGGGATGGTTGTTTGAGGTTGGTGTGTAGGGGAAAGATGGGGAGAAAATTTGTGACTCAAAATCTTGTGGAAATGAATGTTGTAAACTAAAAATAAATGCAACATTTAATTTTAAAAAGTAGATCTCATTGGAAGAGATAAGAAGAAAACTTCTTGCTAAAAGGTACCATAAACAACAGAGCAATTAAATTAGAATAGCAAGGAATAATCTGCCTGTCAGATATATGGGGAGGGGAAGAATTCATGACCAAAGAAGAGACAGAAAGCATTATAAAATGTAGAATAGTGTAATGGCAATAAAGAGCAGCTCTCCTGAGGACTGCTGCTGTGAATAACTTTAAGTTTCTGATCACATAGTATAGTGAACTTTCTATTTATTCTGCAATAAACTAAAGCAAAAATGTTCCAGAAACTCAAGTATAGCTTTCACAACAGTATAATATAGTAACTTATTACTAAGGTGGCCACATAGTCTTAAACAAAACAGATCATTCAGTAAGTCACAATCTCCTGATTCAATTTAGAGTACCCTCTAAAATCTTCTTTCATCTTGAGTAGAGGCTCGTTTCCAATCATCCTTAAGCTAATAATACTTAAGGGGTAGTGGAAAGTACAAAGGTCATCCACCCCTAGGTCACAAATAATCTCATCAGTCAGCACTAATTACCCTAGTAAAGGTCCCTTCATCTTAACTCCAGACTGTCTTCCAAACTCCAGGGCTCTTCTACCAGCATCCCCAAAAGACCATAAAAAAGAGAAAAGGACCTACATATGCAAAAATATTTATAGCAGTTCTAATTGTGGTGGTAAAATGTTGGAAATTGAAGGGATTCCCCTAATTTGAGGAATTGTCAAACAAGATGTGGTATATGAATGTAATGTAATACTATATTGTGCAAAGTGAAATGAGAGGAACCTGGACAACACTGTACATAGTATCAGCACAGTATCATGTGATGATCAACAATGAGTGACTCAGTTTATTTTAAGCAACACAGCTACCCAAGTCAAGCACAAGGGACTCACAAAGAGAAATGCTATCCATATCCAGATTAAGAACTAAAGGACACTGAGTACAGATCAAACTATATTTTTTCACTTACTTTATTCTTTCTCATTTTTCCCTTTTGATCTATTTCTTCTTCCACAACTATTTTGCATATGGAAACATGTTTTACATGATAGCCTATGTATTAACTATATCAGACTATATACCATTTTCAGTAGTGGGGAGGGGAGGCATGGAAGGAAAACAATTTTGAACTCAAATCTTGTAAAAATGAATGCTAATTTTCATATGTAATTATGGGAAAAATAAAATATGATTTAAAGGAAAAAAATTAAAAGAATGAGACAGAGGCAAGAAATATTGTTATAGAATCTATAGGAATCATCAGACCTTGGCAAAAATTGGACAAAGAAACTAGGTGAAGAAGAAACTATAATCTGAGAGTATTGCATTTGCAAACTTGGTTACATAGGAATGGGATCAAGAGAAATAATGAATTTGAGAAGAAAAGATAGATTTAAGGATGGAAATAATAGTTGTGGTTTTGTACACATTGACTATGAGTTGACAGTTAAACAGCTAAGTAGAAAGGTACCAGTGGGCAATTGGAGATGTGAATCTAAAAGCATTGGCAAAAATTTGGGAGAAAATACACCTATACACACACATACACATGTGTGTATGTATGTATGTGTATATTTGGGAATGTTCTAAGTAAATATTATTGCACCCAAGAGATAATATAACATCACCAATGCAATATCACTTAGGGAAGAGAGAAATGTACCAAGAGCAGAACTTTAAGATGATCAATATTTGTGAAATAGAGGATAGATGTTGAATCAAGTAAGAACCAAAAGGAGCTGTGTCAAAAAAGGCCTGGGAAATACAAAAAGACCCCAGGTGAAGGTAGATAAGAATAATTAACAATTTTCACAAATGGTTTTGTTCAGAATCACTGAGGCCATTTATCTGGTACTGGTAAATTTTCTGTTTTAATTTAATTGGCAAGTAAATCTCATCCAAACATCAATTTGATAGACACCCTCCCCCCAATACCGCTGCCCATACAAGAACTGATCTGACATTATTTAAATAGAATGTATGAAATAAACTAATTTTGACATTGTGTACACTCAGACTGAACAGACAACTCAAGTAAGTAGAGAATACAATAATAGTGCTGAAAGGTTGGTTTAGGTTTTAATATTTTTCTGAACATGTTTCTTCATTTGGCACCTGCTTGGAAACTTCTGAGCTCATCATTTCAGTGTCTATGCCATTGTTTGTCAAACAGCTTCTGATGTTTCCATTTTATTTTGAGACAAGGATACATAATAAACTTTTTTCTGAAAGTGCCAAATGCTATAAAAATAAAATAAAATGAAGTTAAGCGAGCGATGAAGAAAACTGTTTATCAAATAGCATAATTATTTACTAATTTTTCACTTTATGCTTTCAAAATATGGTACAGTATTTGTGTTTGCAATAGCTCTTTCATTTTTCATATGAAAGCATATCCATAAATATTTGTCTAAGGAAAGACCTGCTCTGTGTGCAAATGATTGTTGAAACTGAACACTTGGAAAGGAAGATCAGCAATGTTTTCACTGAGAAATAATGAAAACATATTTGATAAATAATTCATTTACACCTGCTGTGCATAATAATCACTCAAAATGTAGGAGTTCTCACAGAAATAGTCTTCAAAACAAATTGCCCTTTGGAAAGTGCTGCTTCTAAGGAAGGAGACTGGGTACTTCCTGCTAGTAAGGAAGGCACAGGGTTGTGCAAGTTGGCACAGGGGAATGTGTCCCTAAATTTTTATGTCAGTGATAAATTCCAGTTTTCTAGATGCCATGGTCAAAGTTTTAATAAGGTGTTTATAAGAGGGATCATACTAGGCAAAATATGACCTAAATCAAGATCCAATTTTAAATAAAACAAATCCATCAATGTGAAAGGCAGTGTGCAGAAATGGATAGAGCACAGGAATTGAAATCTAGAGACTCCCTGCAGTTACACTGACACAATAGATAGAGCACAGAGTTTGGATTGTAGAAGACCTTCATCAGATACTTACCAGATGTGTAAGCCTGAACAAATTACAGGGTCTTAGCTTTACTCTCTCTCAGACTCAGTTTCCTTAATGGTTAAATAAGACGTTTGGACTTCATGCATTGCAAGATATCTTTCAACTCTAGATTTATAATCCTACTATTGACAAATACTAGTTATTCAATTATTGACAACTCAGAACCTCTCAGAAGCTCAGTCAAATCAATAAGAACCTAAATTTTAGAAAATCTCCTATCTGCATTTGTGAAGGGAATAGGTAATTTCTCTTATACTTATTAAATTGTGTGTGTGTATGTGTGTGTAGACACACACATATGTATTGTTAAACTGATGGAATGTTTAAGGTACAAAATAGTTTAGATTTCAATCAGTAGCTCTCATGAGGGTTAGCACAGCACAAATAGAAGGAACAGTAGGTTGCCAAGGTTCAAATCTCTACTTTGCCACTTGCTTCCTGTGTTACTTTATGCAAGTCACCTGTTCTCTCTAAGTCTCAATTTTCTTGTCTATAAAAGGAAAACTTTGGACTAGATGACCTCTGAGGTCTTTTCCAGCCATAAATCTATGAACCTATAAGTTAAATGTGCACAGTGTCACAAAGGGAGAGAAACTTAAGAAACTAATACTTTTCATATTGTATTATCCCCATGGTCACATGTATGACAGATTATTAGCATTAAAATTGTTTTCGATTTCCTTTAAAATGCTTAAAATTTTAATCTCAAAGTTTTTAATCACCTTCAATGGGTTTTTACCTGCATTATCTGAACAAATAGATTTAGATTTAATAAGATAAAACCCTGGAGAGATATAATTTGAGAAAATTTAGTGGAGATACAAGTGCATGTGAATTTCATAATACATGATTTAAGCAACACATTTCTCATTCCTTCAATGCTTTAAATATGTTATAAAATTCTTCTGCAATGCAAATATCAGTGTTTGTGAAAGGAAAGCAGTCAAGTTAAAAAAAATCATATATATAGAAGTGTAAACTTTAACCTTATGATGTCTAATACCTCTGTTTCTGCATTTTGGGAAGGAGATAGCAACAGGGGTAAAGAATTATTTTTCAAAAACTTGCTAGTAAGGAAAAAATATGAATTTGACAAGAAAATGGAACAATTTAAGTCTCTTGTATTACTGAATCACATAATTTAATGCTATTAGATCTCTAATGCTTCCAGTGATTTTTAAATAAATAAAATTGTAAGTAATTAAAAAAGGAATATAATTTTTTTCTGAGTTTTAATTCAAACTGAAAATAATTATGAAATTAGGAAAAGTGAAAGAAACTTAGATGTCACCTGAATTATTACTCTTATTTTCTAGTCACAGATAGATGTTGCATCCAAATTGAGCACTTGAAAATAGCACTGGTTTATTTATTCTCTTGTTCTATGTATCCCACTCCACTCCAGAAATTTGGCTTCCTGACTTTTTTCACTTCATCTAATGGGGAACTAATTTAGAACATAATTCCCTTTCATCTGCATTATACAGTCTTTCAATTCTCTTTCAACTCCATTATCACTTACATTGATTTACTTTATTTATCTTTTCTTATTTATCTTGAATTACCAAGCATGTTTTTAAACTATGATTTTTTTCTTCATCTCATTAGTTCCTTTTACTCAATTCTTTTTTTCTCCATCAAAGAAGTATTCATTTATCTTGAAACCTTATCCACTTTAGCATTCGATATTCTTCCAAATTACCTTCACAATTTCTTTCCCCTCTTTCTTCAGACAAAAGTGGCTGGTAGAAACACATAAAGCATCATAATCTCGAGGATACACTCAGTGACAGGTTGAGAGAAAAATAGAGTTGTGAGATCTACAGAGCCAAATTCTAAATTAGTTTTCTATTAGGCTAAGGACATAAGACAGGTATCTAGTGAGCAAGAAAGTAAAAATAATGTGGAGCCCAGGTAGTGGTTTCATCACTGTATTTCATAGAAGACAAGGCATAAAGAAGAGAGAAGTAGATTGGCAAGTGAATACCCAATTAAGAACAGAGTATGTGAGGATGTGATTTAAAAAGAAAAAAAAATCTAGTTTATAGCCCCAAATGTAAAAATGACATACTCTTCCCAAGGAATGAAATATATTTAACAAAGATGATGACAAATAATTTACTATCATCATCTCTATATTATAATTTAAATTTCATAAAATATTTTATATATCTCATTTGACACAAAATCCTGCAAATATTGTATGAACACTTTTAATTTGACAAGGAGGAGAAAAGGAGGCAATCACCTATATATTGGTGTATATATACACAGATATGTGTATACATATATATATATACATACACATACTCATATGCATGTTTATATGTGTGTATATGCATATGCATACACATATGTGTATGTATACACATACATGTACATATTCACAAGTTAAGGACCATTAAGATCAACTGCTGTATAGGAAGAAAAATAACAGTGAAGATACTAAAAATTTCACAGAAGGCAAAATCCAAGCAAAGGCCAAGTAGCAAAATCAAAGATACAAATGTCCATTTATAAATGCATAGAGTTTAAGTAATTAAAAATATGAATTAGAAATCCTGATATGAGAAGATATATCTTCCCTCATAATCACTGAAATAATGCTGGGCAGTTTGCATACTGAAAGAAGTCAGGTTTTAAGACAAGAACACCTCAGTTTAAGTATTGCTTCTGATATACACTGACTTTTACCTTAGACAAGTCATTTTGCCTCTCAACATTATAAGAAACTCTCTAACATTATAAGTTATGAACAAATTATTATTCTGCATGGATGGAGAAAGTTTCCATTCTGGAAGTTTTTCATATTGATGAAATTTCAGGTGTAAGGACAAAAATAAAACAGACAAACGTTATCATTGAGATTTGGTGAAATGAATCCTATAGCTGCAATCTGACTCTGGAACAATATACCTATTTTAAAAAAATGTGATAGATGAAAAAAAAGAGTAGTAGGAAAGGGAAGAACACACTAAGATATAATCCTATACGAAAACCCAGTATCCAGGAGGGGAGAACATGATGGAGATGAATGTATACAGAAACATAAGAGATTTTGCACTTGTAATCTTTTACAAGTCATCTCCAGAAAGAGGAAGTAAATGACTTTGAGAAAGAGATTATAACCCCAGCCTAGCACAATGGCAGAATCAAGTAGTGTTAGATTACATCTACCTTAGTTTTAGTCCTGTCTCAAAGAAGATAGCAATTTTGTGGCTTGATCTTATTCTCCCCAAACAGGAATAATAGAAAATGTGAAGGTAACTCATAAGAATACTGTTCAGAAGGGATCACTCTTTTGTAGTGTTTAGGATAGAGAAAGAACAGCAGGACATTATCTGGCAGGGAACCTAAATTTTGCGACAGTTTTAAATAGTTGACAATAATAATCAATGGAATATCATGAACTAAATTTCTAGAAGTCATTTCAGGAAAAAAATAAAATTCTCAAAAGTGAAATGATAAAAAAAAAACAAACAACAAAGTGAAATGATTCTAATAAGAGGGAAAAATACTTGCCTCAGAAACTCAAAGCAAAGATAAAGAACGCTTCTCCAGTGGATGAGATAATAACTGATGATAAATAAATGATAGAGTTGCTCAACTCTTTTTTTTATTCTGTTTTCTCTGCCAAAGAGAATGAATTTTGAACTGGAAATAACAATACAAAATTGACTAATAAGAATTTCATATCTTGTGTTAATAAAGGAGCAGTAAAAGAGTGCCTGTCTATGCTTGATATATTCATATCACTAGGCCCAGAGCAACTGGATTCTGAAAGAACTGGAAGATGTGACTGCTGCAACACTGTCAGTGATATTTTAGAATCATGGATAAAAAGAGATATATCTTAGAACTAAATAAGCTCAAAAGACCCAATATTAAATAAAGAAGAGAGAAGGGAATCTGTAAACAATAGTTCAGTGTCCTTAAATTGACATCATTTGCTGGTAAAATTTTAAAAGATGTTATTAAAGATACAGATATGTAAAATTTAGAAAAAGAAGAAATGATCAGAATCTATAAGCATGATTTCATCAATATCACATCATTTCAAGACAAACTACTTGCTTTGGTGACAAGCTTGGTCAATTGGCCTGTTTGAGTAATGCTATAAACACTTAACTCCATTGTTAGCAAATTATAAGATCAAAGATATAATATGGGAAGGAACCCTCCAACCAGCATATTTGACAAATAAGGAAACTAAAGCCTAGAAAGGCTAAGTAACTTGTCTAATTTGACACAGGTAGCATTGTAAATCCAAATTCAGGCCTTACAATTCAAGGTGGACACCTTTTCCACTTTGTCATTGTTTTCCATGAAAGTCTTATATGAAAGATGGACAGATGGGACAGATGTAAATTTCCTATCAGTTAGTGGGCAATATAGAAAAGATATGTCCAGATTCAGAAAAGAGAGACTACTTATAATTTAAGATATTATCAAATGTGCAGATAGTATCAGAAAAAGTTAAGTTCAAATGAAGCAAGACCACCCTATGAAGAAGTACTTTTTTTTTGTACAAAGCTGATTTAATGCCTGAAGAAGGTTATAGAATTTATACCCTACAAAATTTTAAAGAATAGGCACGTTACTAGGGAAAATTGTGAACTGTATTGTCTAGAGCCAGATGGCTTAATTTTTACTCTCTATGTATCAGTCTGAACACAGTGAAATCAACCAATTTACATTCTTCTTGTGGTTTTGTCACACTACTGCTTATAATTCCCAGTGGTCAGGAAATTTTTTACACACACACACACACACAACACACACACACACATACACACACACATGTAGAAAGACATATCCCTACAACTTGCAAATCATAAAAATATCTTTCTAAATTTAGTTTTTGTTAGGCCTTTCAAAGAAGCAATGTTAGGGAGATTGATTGCTGTAAATACTTGCTTCTGCAGTATTGAACACTTGATTGACAAAACTAAATTCCAATAATTTTCCATTTTGCACTATGGTGGCATTTTTGGAAATAACCTCAACCAGAGCTCTGACTTCAGTGAAGTTTTCTTGACTCATCTGCATCCCCCAATCCATTAACTACTTCCAAAAAGAGATGTTGAATTGGCTCTTACTCTCTGTTTGATGATGCTTTGCCTTGTTCCAGACTAAGCTGCAGGGCAAATACAAAAGGAAGATTTATATTGTCAACATAGAAAAAGATGTAAAAAAATGACAAAAAGAGGTTTCTTATGAAGGTAGATATTAATGCTAATGTTAATGTTATCCTTATATGAATTTATCTGAAAAAGGAAATTTTTAAAAAATAAACTATTTATAAATTAATCAGCTTTTTGGTCATTTATACTTTAGTAATTTTAAGTGGATAAAATAAAAACATTTGTGTAAGAAGATAAATGCACCATGCTTTTTATACATCCAATTAGGTTCTCTACCTCTATCTCTTCCTGCTAGCTATCTCATATAATTGGATAAGATAAATTTTATTTTATATAAATTTTGGATTCGAAATATGAGATATGAGAATCTTTAGCAAGAGCATTACAAAATAAATGGAGTCTCAGAAAGTAATAGGTGGTAGAAAGTAGTGATAGGAATTAGAGAAGTCTTCAGCAGTCATAAAAGGAAAGAAAATAGAAACATTAAGGAATGCCGAAAAATCATTAAAAATTAGAAGGAAGGGGGCAGAGCCAAGATGGCAGAGTAAAAGCAGAAACTTGCTTGAATTCCCACTTCAACCACCTCTAATACCAGTAAAAAAATTACTCTAAACAAATTTTAGTACTACAGAACCCACAAAGTGACAGAGAGAAACGAATCTCCTTCTGAATGAAGCCTAGCAGGCTGGTAGGAAGGGTCTATTCAACAGAGCAGGGAATATAGCACAGTCCCCTGTGATCCATGCTGGCACCCAACAGCATAGACCAGCTTGAGCAGACTCTACAGGACAGATTCACAGGCAGCTGTGGTGATTTCTAGACTTTTACACCCATAAATGTCAAAAAGAAAGTAAAAGGTCAGTGAGGAACTTTGTTGGAACTGGGTGAGAGAAGTATATTGTTCAGCCTCTGACCTCAGGGCAACAGAGGAGACCGTGAATGCCACTGCTATAGCATGGCTGCCTCCTGAGCTCCAGGCTTATAGATCTTAAGGGGACCAAGGGACCATTCAGAGGCTAATTGCTCTTGCTTTGATCTGTTGGGATCTGGGTTGCAGTTTTGGGTGGTGGTCCTGGGGTAAGGAGCACTAGCATGGGGGAACTTGTTGACACTGTGTAGAGGCAATCATTCTTATATTTCTGAGGTAGGTATCTAGAAAAATCTCTTACAAAATTGCTGAGAACCCTAGAAATTTGGGACATAGAACTCTCCACTCTGGAAGCAGAGTTCTACAATGACAAAGAGCTCAAAAGTCAAGTGATTGGCTGGCAAGATGAGCAAACAGAGGACACAAAATCAAACTATAAAATCATATTTTGGTGACTAAGATGATCAAAACATAGAACTAGAAGAAGAAAACAAAGTCAAAACTCCTGTATCAAAAGCCTCCAAGGAAAATATGAACTGGTCATAAAGGAGTTCAAGAAGGATTTTGAAAATCAAGTAAGAGAAGAAGAGGAAAAATTGGGAAGAGAAATGAGAATGATGGAAGAAAATCTTGAAAAGCAAGTCAACAGTGTAGTAAAGGAAATCCAAAAAATACTAAAGAAAATATCACCTTAAAAATAGACTAACTCAAATAGCAAAAGAAGCCCAAAAACCAAGGAGGAGAAGAATGCCTTAAAAAGCCAAATTTGCTGAATGGAAAAGGAACTTCAAAAGCTCACTCAGGAGAATAATTCCTTAAA
Organism: Pseudochirops corinnae; assembly: GCA_028646515.1. NCBI lineage: Eukaryota > Metazoa > Chordata > Mammalia > Diprotodontia > Pseudocheiridae > Pseudochirops > Pseudochirops corinnae. Next base: position 10,176 of record JAQQSV010022829.1, read on the forward strand.
AATTAGATTGGAGAAAATGGAAGCTAATGACTATATGAGAAATCAAAATACTATTAAACCAATCCAAACAAATGAAAAAGTAGAAGGCAATGAGAAATATTTCATTGGAAAAGCCATTGACCTTGGAAAATAGATCCAGGAGAGATCATTTAAAAATTATTGGACTACCTGAAAGTGATGATCAAAAAAAGAACCTAGAAAACATCCTTCAAGAAATTCTCAAAGAAAATTGCCCTGATATTCTAGAACCAGAGAGTAAAACAAAAATGAAAATAATTCACCAATTGTGTCTTGAAAAGAGATCCCAAAAAGAAAACTCCTAGG
>JAQQSV010022830.1:0-10499 GCA_028646515.1 Pseudochirops corinnae
ATTTTCAACAGTAAACATTTTGTTTAAGGTAATTTAGAGTAGAGAAACCCTTCAAGTAGTCTACAAGTTGTATGTCTTGCTTAGTAAATACACATACACACATCTTTAAAGAAATTTTTAAAATAGTATTTTATTCCAGATAACAGAAATAAAAATTATTCATCTCTTGAATTATTAAAATTACAGAAATCTTGAAAATCTCACTTTTTATCTTATAATTAATAATTGCCTGAAAATCCTAAATACTTTGGCCCCAAAAGTTATACATATAAGAAAAAATTTATGGTTACCCTAATCATTGGAACATTGGAGAGCAAACAGGTACAAGAAATAAAAAATGCACAAAGATTTGAGTTAGAAAGGACCCTAAATATCACCTAGCTCAATCCCATGATTTTCCATGTGCAGAAATAAACCTAAAGTCCCTATGACTTACCCCGAATCAAGCAGATATTTGCTTATAGTGAGATTTTAAAAGTCAGATTACCTTTCCAATGCAACATGCGCATCAAAATAGTTTATAAAGCTTAATGGTAAATTGTGTTTAGGGGATTATTTGGCTAAATTATAGACAGCATAGAAAGAAAGAGAGAATAAGCATTTATATATTGCCTATTAATAGGTTAATTATTAAAATGTATAAGAATTTATAATTATAAATATATGTTATATAATATAAATATACAATTAAATATAATTATGTTATTATATATTATTATATTATACTATATTATATTGTATTATATTGTGTTATATATTATACATAATATAATTGTAATATAATTAGATATAATATAAAACATAATATTATATTAAATATAATCAAATATATAATTAATATATGATTATATAATATAAATTTATATATAATATAATTTATAATTATAATAATCACATAATATATAAAGCACAGTCACTGTGCTGTGTTTTCCCCCAAATGCCAAGTCATTTGAGGCTTCCAATAGTTGGTATTATTATCCCTATTTTACATTTGAGGAATGTGAGGCATCTGTTTGGTGACTTACCCAGGCTCACATAGATGGCAAGTATCTGAAGCTTTATTTAATCTGATGTCTTCTGACTCCAGGGCCAGTGCTTTATACACTATCCTACCAGTCTTCTATAGTGTTGAATGGAAAAAAAATGTAGTTTGTAACAAAACTGAGATTGCAAAGTAATTTATTTTTTTGGAGAGACTTGATAGACAAGCAAACAATTTGCACTTTAAAATTAATAGATAGTATATTTCAAAGAGATAAAAGAAAGAAAAAAAGGCTTATAAGTAGAGAAATAATTATAAAAGTTTCTTTTTTAAACAAAGGCAAATAAAAACTATATACTGGGAAATGCCTAAAATATTATGATGTGTGAATATAATGAAATGTCACTGTTCCATAAGATGCTATGGAAACAACAATTAGAGGATACAGGGGAAATCCATACACATCAACACTTAGTGAAATCAGCAAAATTAGGAGAATGATTTACACAATGACAATATTATAGAGGAAAACAACTTTGAAAGAATTTAGAGCTCAATACAGTGATGAGTCATTAATCTAGAGGACTAAAGATGAATCATACTATCTCATTCCTTCCTGAAAAATGATGGATGTAAAAGGCAAAATGAGACACACACACACACACACACACACACACACACACACACACACACACACATATATATATTTGGATATGGCTGATGTGGGAATTTGTTTTGATAGAATATTGATACTGGTTATAAGGATTAATTCTTTTTTTTTTAAATTGAGAAAGGGCAACAAGATGAGAGATAAGAAATAGTTGTACAATATTAATTTTAAAAACCATTATGCAATAAGAAACCACTGGACATATTTTATCATATTTAAACATAAAGATGATGTGGATTGACTTTCTAGTTGATGGAGTGGCCTGTTCATAATAAGACCTATAAAGTTTTCGGAACAAAAATGAAGCTTAACATCCCACTGACAAAGAAACAACACTTGACAAAAATTCAAAACCTGTCTAGGTAAGAGAAAATGGATACAGGTTCAATTTATTTAATGGTAGGGGTCAATTGAGTAAATCACTCACGTCACCTAAAATAAGTGCCCAGTATGCAACAAGTGTCGGTGAAATCAAATGTATCAGAATCATTTCCACTAAGATTAAAAGTGCTTTATCAATCTAGAAATCTATGAGGAGTCAGTTTATGAACTGGAAATGATTTTGCACAAGAAAAATGTTCAGATTGGTTGAGATAATTTGGTCATTCTCTAGATAGTATCTATAAATATGAAATAAATTCAGAACTAAAGAGATTTTGCATTAAACATGGATCTGTTAGCAGAGAGGAGACACTGCTGAGGTGGGAGAATAATGTCTTAACTTAGCCCTAGTTCTTCTCTCTATGCCTCTTTCCCCCTTGTTTGGAAGATCTTGAGTATTTTAAAGGGTCTAGAGGCTTGTAGACTTAATATACTTAAACTGGAGCCATGGAAATATGGCATTATGTGTCTTGGACAAACTGAAAATTTTTTTGAGAAAGAGTAGAAGGTTGAACGCATTGTAGAAGTTATTCTTAGGCAAATATAGATCAATGTTTTGCTATTCTGATCTGCTGATTATGTGATCCTGTGCTTGATGTTTTTCTATCACTATATCATAATATAGCAGGGTACATTAAAAATAGACTCTGATTCCTTCTATATTATCAGAGTTCAACTGGAGACAATACCATTTGGGTTTGCCTTAAGTCAGGAAGAAAAGGTTCGCCCCAGTTCCAGGCTTTTTAGCTGCTAGGATGATGCACTGACCTCATATTTCAAGCATTTAATGTTTTTTTCTTTTTTATTACTAACAAAAAAAATTCAACCGAACCAGCCTCCATCTCATTTGACCCTTGCTAGTTAGCTATTCATTGACAATAACGAAAAAAAAAAAAGAAAAAGAAAAAGAAAAAAAACAACTTGTGTTTGTGAACTCGTATCTTCCCTGTGGTTGACTGGTGCTCTGCCATCTGAGCTTCTTCCCCTCAGGACCCAAAAAGACATTAAATCCTGGATGTGATAGCAGTTTTAATGCTCTAGAGATGAATATAAAGTGTGAGACTCTTAGTGCTAGCCGGCTTCCCAGCATGAAGTAAAATGCAGTAATAATAACTTAGAATGATTGAACCACAAAAGGTTCCAAGGCACAGCTTGAACAAGCATCCACAATCTTACACGCTTATTCCAATTTCTTTGTTTTGGAAATGTCCCAAGAACAACCTCTCTTGGGAGATTGCCAGCACTTGTGGATACTGTTGAGATGAGAAATACTGTGAGAAAAACATTGTCTTGGGTTTGACTGGACTTTGCTATTGCCCCACATTATCAAAGCTATAGAGTTTTGTGGATCTCTGAAGTCAATATCATTGTAAGTTTCATGTCTGTTCATGCCTTGGGTTCAAAATGTGACCAACTCTTCAAAAAGTTTTATTGATCTTTGTAAAATTGTGATATGTATTAAACTACTGCATAAAACTATTTTCTCCTATTTGAAACTGCTTTCTCAGTGTGAATTGTTCTGTCAGACATCCAACCAAATCATTTTTAATCACATTTGAAATGCTTTCCCACAGTTAGGAAATAGCAGAAGGAGGTTGCTGATAGACTTTAAGGTGAAGGGGAGAAATCAAAGCATTGCACCCTTATGGTATCCATGAGGAAAATTTTTTTTCATAATGAAATTTTCAAATTGCTCTGCACCTATAAATAACATTAGTTCACGTCAGGTACATGTACTAGATAAGTTTTCTAAGAGCCATGTATAATATATTTCTCTACATGGCATTCAATAATCCAACATCTTATTCCTTTTTGCTTTTCTAAGCTATTTGAAAGGCAAATTTGCCAGAGACAATGATATAAGAAAAGGAAAAACAACAACAACATCAACAAAAATAAAGTAAAAGTTAAGTAGTTCTTGCTGGAAAGAATCTAGTCTGTGATGAAAACTGAGTGCAATGTATTTGTACTAGGTACCTGCTGTTAAGGCAATATCTTGAAAAGGAAGATTTTTTTTTCTGTGTTTTGGCTTTAGAAATGGGGGTAGAGGGAAGAAAAATAAGCATAAAGAGACTTGTAAATATCTCTCTTGCATAAAACAATCGAAAGAAATCCAATTAATGAAAGGCAAATTTACTAAAAAAAAAAAGAAAAAAAGAATATTTTTTATGAGAAGACTGAATATCTTTGAAGTGGGGTTTTCTCCTTTACTGCCCGATCAGGTCATCATTTATGGTGAACGTATTATAAGCATTTGATTGACATTTGGGGAGCTGTGAAATAATGGTTCTAGATTTCAAAGTATAACCTGCTTCCTCCATAAAAGAATGGAAGGATGGGAATATTGTGGCCATAGGAGGACTGAATCCAGTATTTTCAAAACAGCACTAGTTACCAATCTCAGAGAGGTAAAAGGAATGTTAAGGTCCATGGTATAATGTACAATCCTTAGTCATAGAATCTATCATCCAAATGCTGACAACTTCCCAATCTAAGAGGTTTAAGATGTGTTTGAGGTTAATATGCTACCAATTTATTCACACTCATTAAGAGAAAAAGTAGTGCAATGTAGCCATGTACCTTTTGACACTAAAGCATTTAAGATCTTGTTTTGGAAAGTACCCAATGGGATAAAACATTGAAGACAACTGACTTGTGCACTTTACAATGTGATTTTGGGTTTGGAATTGTTTTTCCCTGACAATGATAAAGTTTCTTAATCACATGTTATTAAAGTCCCTGTGAGGGTCATTAACACAAACCACAATTATATAGTCCTAGTTTACGGTATTTATAATTCTCCTAGCTCTTATGATGACATGTTCAGAGACCTATTAATCTGAAAGGCATAAGGTTATATCAGGTTTGATGTAACTTTTCGAGGGAAATGACTTTAGTAAGATAAAGATGTCCCCGAGAATATTATGAAGTTCAACAGTTGTCTCCTATATGACTTGTCTCCATCCTCTGGTCCCACAAAAGACACCTTGCTCATAATTACATGCATACACACACACACAGAGTTAAGAGCTTATAGTTTCTTCCTCTGTAAAATAAGGATCATATTAACTGCATTCCTTAACTCCTGTATTATCCTATTGCACTTATGATGGTATTAGGCACAATGTAGACACCCAAATACTTTGTTGATCTGTTGAGAAATTACATAATTTCTTCTTTAGGCTCCAGAACATATATCTTTGCAATATTACAATCCTTAAGAACTCTAGTTAAAATATATTATGATATCAAATATTTATGTATATGTCTGTGTCTGTACATATGTATATATGTATGTGTATATATACATATATACATGTATATTATATATATATGCATACATACACATATACATATAGGTATACAGACATATATGGGTAGGGAACAGAGAAGAGAGAAATGTTCAACTTGTTGAGCAGATTATCTATCTGTAGGAAATTGTTAGAAAAACATGATGAGAATGGTTCAAGATGAGAAAGCATGGACAGATTATGATAGAGAGTGGTGGTTGGAAAGCTTAAATTGGAATTAATGTATCCACTTGTTACTGGTGTTGCTAAAAGAAATCATTGAGCTGTGGATAAAAATTTCATCTCTATGTTTGAGACACTTTAGAGATCTTCTTTCTAGAAAAGATAGCAATAATGCAGGGAACCAGTCATTAAGCTTGTCCTTTGGGGGAAAGGGAGGGGATATAAAATTCATATAACATTTATTTACTTAAAAATCACATGTTGTACAGTGATATAATAGGGAATATAATAAAGCATTCAAATTCACTAATCTTGTTAATAATTGGTAATCTTTAGATATGTCTAGACCTCACTTCAATGTCTAGTTGTTTACGTGTGAGTCTAATGCTATGTTGTCAAAAAACTTTAAAATAAATTTTTCTTTAGAAAAAAAGGGAGAAAAATATATCACATATGTTAGTCAGGTTTCTGTCGATTATAATGAAAGTTTATGGAGAGCTTGGAGTATTTATCCTACTTGTTATTTAACCCATAGGCCTTAGCAAAAAAGTTTTTACATGTTAGAAAACCAATTATTATTGTTGTTTTGTTTTTAACCATAGGGCAAAAGCCATGATGGTAAATTTTAGTAGTCAACTCTGAGGATCTGTTGTCATTACATATTCCTTTGTAGGAAGCTGTTAGATATATCTTCTTTATTCCTTCTTTCTCTTCCAAGATATTGTCAAAGGTTATTAGGTAGAACATACTAATGTCCATTTCTCTTTCAAAGACTCTGTGTGTATGTATGTGTGAGTGTGTGTGATGGGTGATGCTTTATTTGGAAAGTTTATTAAAAATGTAACAGAAATCTAATGTATTGACAGCAGCTCCTCAAATAATATGGATATAAAATTTTCTAACACTAGAGAAGTTCAAACTGCACATAACAGTAACTCACTCAGCTAACATCTTTAATTACCTGAACTATTGAATCAACAATAAATGTTAACAAAAGGAAAATAAGTGAACATTAATCACAAAATCTTTCTTTCACCTAGCACTTTTCACTGTAGAGGAGTTCATAAACTCTGGGTGTGTTTCTCATTATATTAAACCTAAGTAGAGTATAGATGAGAACCTTTAGTGTGCCATATAGATAAATACACAGAAAATTTTGCTAAACTAATTTCTGCGGACCTTATATTTCCTTTTCCACTAGTGCCTTGTAAAATGAAAATGAAAATGTGCCTTCAGCTGGCATTTTAATCCATTAACCACTTAATAATTTAGGAAATCTTGAGACAATTCTTCAGTTTATGCCTGACACTTAAGGACAGCTTTTGGAAAATGTCTTTTTCAATATCATGTTTTTGGGGTTTTTTTTGCCTATATAATTCACTATTTGGATACAAGAGACACACTGGCTTGCTATTGCTCATAAGATAAAATATAAACTCTCTTGTTTGATATTTTAAAACCTTAATAATCTGACTCTAGTCTATCTTTTCAGGCTTATTTCAAGTAACTTCCCATGATATGTACCTCAGCAACAAGACTGATAAATAAAACTAAAAGTAATTTGCAAAAACAAATAAACATAAGGAACAAAATAATTTTAGGGAATTTAGTGTTCCTCTTTCAGAAGCAGACAAATGATACAGGAAGATAGATATGAAATTTGATATTCTATAGACATAAAATTTACTATTCTTTTTTAAGTTAGACTTGAAATACTTGCAGTCCCTTTTGAATGAAAAAAAATAAGAATATATTTCTTGGGGGTGAAGCAAAGATGGCAGAGTAAAAGCAGGAAATTGAACTCCTGCTCGAACCAACTCAAATGTCTGTAAAATATGACTCTAAACAAATTTAAGAGGTGCAGAACACACAAAGTGACAGAGAGAAACAAATTTCCCACAGATGGCAGCCTGGCAAGCTCATAAGAAGGGTCTATCACATCAGCAGCCCCGACCAGTGGCACAGGCTGACCAGAGCAGACTTAAAGATGGTAAATCACCAGCACCTGTGGCAGTTTCCAGATTTCTAAACCCATAAACACCAAAGATAAAATAAAAGGTCAGTGAGGGACCCTGTTGGAACCCAGTGATGGAGGACAACAGTCCAGCCACTGCCCCCAGGGCAAGAGGTGGAAGAGGAACAGTAGCTGCAGCAGCTGCCATGTGGCTGCCTCCAGAACTCCTCTCCTGCAGATTCTATGGGGACCAAGTGACCAGTCAGAGCATCATTACTCTTGCTTTGACCTGCTTGGGTTTGGATCATGGTCTATGGAGGTGGTCCTGGGATAAGAAATGCCAATGTGCCAGAGTTTGTGGTTGCTTTAGAGAGGGCACCCTCCTCAGACCTTTGACAATACCTGTGAAAACCCTAGCAATTTGGACACAGCTTTCTACACTCTGAAGCAAAGTTCTACCAAATATCTGAAGCAGAAGGTAATGACCATGAGAAATCAAGATAATATAAAACAGAACCAATCAAATGAAAAAATAGAAGGCAATATGAAATATCTCCTTGAAAAAATCACTGACCTGGAAAAGAGATCCAGGAGAGATCATTTAAAAATTATTTGACTACCTGAGAGCCATGATGAAAAAAAAAAGTCTAGAAATTATCCTTCAAGAAATTCTCAAGGAAAATTGCCCTGATATTCTAGAACCAGAGGGCAAAATAAAAATGGAAAGAATTCACCAATCATCTCTGGAAAAAGATCCCAAAAGCAAAACTTGTAGGAATATCATAGACAATGAATTTCCAGAGGTCCCAAGTAAAGGAGAAAATATTACAAGCTGTCAGGAAGAAACCATTTGAGTATTGTGGAAACACAATCAGGATAACACAAGATCTAGCAGCTTCTACATAAAGGGATGGAAGGACATGGAATGTGATATTCTAGAGGTCAAAAGAGGTAGGATTAAAAACAAGAATCACCTACCCACCAAAACTGAGTATAATGCTTCAGAGGAAAATATGGTCATTCAATGAAATAGAGGACTTTCAGGTGTTCTTGATAAAACAACAACAACAGCTGAACAGAAAATTCTATTTTCAAATATAAGAAGCAAGAGAAACCTGAGAAGATAAACAGGAAAAAGCAATCATAAGGAAATTATTAAAGTTGAACTTATTACAGTTCTAAATGGAAAGATTATAATTGTAAATCATGACATTTTTCTCAGTATGAGTATAGTTGAAGGGAATATATATGTGTATGTGTATATATGTATGTATCCATACATATATGTGTATATGAGGGGGTGTGTAAAAATTCATGTGTGTATATGTGTGTACATGTGTACATAGACAGATGACAGAGGTTCAGTTGAATAGGAAGGGATGACATCTAAAAAATAAAATTAAGAGGTAAGAGGAATATATGGAGAGAAGGAAAAGGGGAAAGATGAAATAGGGTGAATTATTTGATATACAAGAGGCAAGAGAAAGCTGTTACAATAGAGCAGAAGAGCAGGAAGGTGAAAGGGAATGGGTCACCTAACAGAATTTGGATTATAAGCCTCAGGATGGAAGGAGATATCTAAACTCAGAGAAAGATATAGAAAGACTATAGTTTAAATGGAGACTGAAGCAAAACATGCTATTGTTCTTTTTGACATCTGGTTTTGCTTTTTTTTCCCAAGTGATCACTCATTGGTTACAACCCTTCTATATAAGCAAACTATTGTACAATGTGAAAGTATTTGCAGATCCTATACATGATTGCAAGCTATCATGGGGGGGGGGAAGGGAGGAGAAAAAATCTGAAACTCAAGTGATTGTGGAACTTAATCTTTAAAACTAAAAGTAAATAAAAAAGTCATTCAAAAAAAAAAAAGAAAATAGAATAAGTAGGGGGCCACATAGGATGGAGGGAAATATAGTTAGTTCTTCACAATATAACTACTATTGATACATTTTGTGTAACTACACATGTACGACCTGTATTGAATTGCTTGTCTTCCCAGTGGGGGTGAGTGAGGAGGGAAGGAGGGAAAAAAATCTAGAAATCAAAGTTTTAAAAACTAATGTTTAAAATTTTATTTTTTGAGGCAGAGCCAAGATGGCGGCATAGAAGCAGCAAGGTTTGGAAGCTTGCACATAGCCACATCAAGTACCCATAAAATATGACTGTGACCAAATTTTAGGGCTCCAAAACTCACATAAAAATACAGAAAAACACATTTCCCGCTGAAGGCAGCTCGGCACAAAGGGCTCACCACAGCATCCTGAGAATTGAAACCAGCCCAGACTGAAACCAAGGCTTGGAACCAGGGGAAGGCAGGGTGAGCTGCAGCTGGAGCTTCAGGAGAGTGGATCAACAACATCTGTGGCAGTTTCCAAAATTATCAAGCTATAAGAAACAAAGACAAAGTAAAAGGTTGGTGGATCTCAGCTAAATTTGGGGGAGTAATGAAGTCTCGCCAAACTGTCTCCAGGGCAAGGAAGCAGCAAAAGCAGTGGCTCTGCAGCTGCCTCCATGTGGCTGCTTCAGAGCTCCTGGCTTGCAGACTTCAGTGAGGGGAAGCAATCCTTCAGAAGCTAAGTGCTCTTGTGTTGAGCACCCTGGATCCAGATGGTGGTCTTGGGTGGCATTCCTTGTGCGTGTTTTCAGTGAATCAAAGCTGGTAAGGGCTGCAGCAGCCTCCCAATAACTCCGACAGCTGTGAAAACACCAGCAATTCGTGACAGAGCTTTCCCCTCTGTAAGCAGAGTTCCACGGAGCTAAAAACATGAAGTACTTTCACCGGCAACATGAACAGGCAAAGGAAACAAAGTAAATAAAGCAACCGAACTCTAGAATCTTTTTTTGGGGACAAAAAGAATCAAAGTATGGAACAGGAAGAAGACAACACAGTCAGATCTCTTGCACCAAAACCTTCCAAGTCACATGAAGACTGCATAAAAGCCATGGATCAGCTTAAGAAGGATTTTGAAAACCAAATAAGAGAAGTGGAGGAAAAATTGGGAAGAGAAATGAGAATGATGCAAGAAAATCATG
>JAQQSV010022831.1:0-10498 GCA_028646515.1 Pseudochirops corinnae
GAAGGACAAGCCATCAAATACAGGCTGAACATGTGTAATTACGCAGAACCTCTCCACAGCGAGCATATTGTGAGAGTCTGATTACATGTCCCTTCTTCCTATCCTGCCACCCCATCCACTCTCTACCCTGTCCCTGTCCCTGTCCCTCTACAGAAGTGTGAACTTTCATCAGCCCTCCCCCCCACCCTGCCCTCCCCAGTTTCCTCTATTCCTGAAGCAAAATCAGCTACAGAGACGTTGTGATGGGTGAGTCCTGGACCAGATTCCCTGATGCCCTGTAGCTGCCTCCCTCACCCAAGGGCCCTGACTTTTCCCAGGTGTCTCTGCTTTCCCAAGCCTCCCCTTATGGACGCTTTTATCCAACACAGACCCAGGGCTTTTCCAAACCCCAACTAGAGTTGGGAGGCCATGCCTGCTCTGGGCAGGGACCATGTCTTATCTTTGTATCTCTCCCAGCACTGAGTACTATACTTAGAAGATAGCTGATAAATGTTTATTGAATGAATAAATGATTGGCTCTGGGCCTGGATAGAATTATGAGTTCATATGTATATAGTGCTTTAAGGTTTCTAAAGCATGTAAATATATTATCTCATTTTATTTTCACAATAACTCTGGGAGGTAGGTGCTGTTATTATCTTCATGGTGACCCTGGCAAGCTGTCTGCCTCAGTTTCCTCAACCGTAAAATGGAGATAATAGAGGTACCCACCTCCCAGGGTTGTTGTGAAACTCAAATGAGATATTTGTAAAGCACTCTGCAAACCTTAATGTGCTATATTAATGCCAGCTAGTATTACTTTACAGATAAAGAAACTGAATCTTAGAGAGGTTAAATGACTTTACCTTGAGTAGGGTATCTGTGGGGGGGGATTATAGGCCAGTCTTCCTGCCTCCAAATCCAGAACACTGCCCACTATGCCATGCTGACTTTCTTGTCTGTCTCCTTTTTTGTCCTCCAAAGGTCTATATTTCCTTCCTGCATCAATTTCATTTAAAAAAACAAACAAACATTTTATTGGTTGCTTTTGTTTTTTGCACTACCAGGACTTCTCCCGATATCCCCAGTCATGTAGAGCCGTCCCATATAACAAATAATATTTTTAAAGGAAAGGAGGCAGCTAGTGTCACAGTGGATAGAACGTTGGGTCTGGAATTAGGAAGACCTGAGCTCAACTTGACTTCAGACACTTGCTAGCTGGGTCACCTTGGGTAGGTCATTTAACCTTTGCCTCAGTTTCCTCAAATGTAAAATGGGAATAATAATGGTCCCTACCTCACAGGGCTCTTGTGAGGGTCAAATGAGATAATAATTGTAAAGTGATTAGCACAGTGCCAGTATATGATACATATGTTCTAGCTATTATTAGTCTAAAGCGTGTCTATCAACATCTGGAGAACCATATGGGAGCCTTGGTGGTCCCAGGCGAGCCAAGCAGGATCAGCACTTTGAGAGGAATGACTAACTGGTGGGGGTGAAAAAGAGGAAGAAGAGAAAAAAATAAGAAAAACCAATCAATACATTGAAAAAGTTTGGAAATATATGCAATTTTACACACTGATGAAACTATTACCTCAGCAAAGGATCGGGGTAGGGGTGTCTTGTCTCTTCTTTGGGGCCACGTTTGTTCTTTGTAATTTTGCATCATCTTCTTAATGATTGTTTTGTGACACTTGTTTTTTCTATTTATGTTGTAGTCATTGTGTATGTCCTTTTCTTGTCTCTGTTTACTTTTCTCTGCATCAGTTCATGTAAGTCTTCCCATGCTTCTCTACTCATTCTTCATTTTTTGTAGCACAGTAATTATATTATATTCATGTACCGCAGTTTGTTTAGCCATTCTTGGATTGGCAGGCATCAATTCAATTTTTTTTTTTTTTGCTTTTTGCTGAGCAATTGGAGTTATGTGACTTGTCCAAAGTCACATGGCTAGTAAATGTAGTAAAAGTGTCTGAGGCCGGATTTGAACTCAGGCATCAATTCAATTTTAGCTAGTATTTTAAAAGATATTTTGTTTCCCCTCAATTATATATAAAAGTAATTTTAACATTCTTTTTTCAAATTTTGAGTTCCAAATTCCTTCCCCCCATTGAGAAGGCAAGCAATTTGACATAGGTTATACATGTGTAGTCATTCAAAACACATTTCCATGTAAGTCGTGCTGTGAAAGAAAAGACAGACCAAAAAGAAACAAAACCCCAAGAAAAATAAAGAGGATCTTCTATCTGCATTCAAGCTCCACAGTTATTGGGGATAGACAATACCTTTCATTGTAAGTCCTTCAGAATTGTCTTGGATCATTGTATTGCTGACAATAGCTAAGTTACTCACAGTTGATCATCATGCAATAGTGCTGTGACTGTGTACGATATTGTACAGGTTCTGCTCATTTCACTTTGCATCAGTTTATGTAAATCTTTCCAGGTTTTCCTGAGAGTATCCTTTAGCAAGCATTTACTAAGCACCTACTGTATGAAAAAGGCTCTTTTTGGTGTTGACCATACAAAGATAAAAGATGAAACTTAGGTTCCTGACCTCAAGGGGGTCACATTCTGTTCCAAAAGTAGGGACCCAATTAAATTAGCCTGGCTCATAATGGGCTCCCCAGAAGGTTGACAGGTGGGGTGCCTGAAATGTGAGACAGCTCCACATTAAAGTTATCCCCTGAGAGACTCCCCTTCCTGTGCTTTTTAGTTAACCTTGCTACAATCTCCACTTGTTCCAGAAAGCCACGCGTCCTAACCCCAGTCAAGGGCATAAGAGCATAGAGAATTGGAAGGACCTCAGAGGTCCTTTAGGCTAACTTTCATTTTATGATGAACAAACTAAGGCGCAGAGAAGGGCTGTAAGTAGCAGAGCTGGGATTTGATCCAGATCCTCTGATTTCAATTCCAGTTCTCTTTTCTGCTTTACCTCTCTAGACCTCAGTTTACTCACCTGTAAAAATGAAGGATTTGGACTAGAAGAATCTCCAGGTTTTCTTTTTGCCTTTAATTTCTTAATCACACACTACATGTAAGGTCCTGTCCTGGGTGTTAGAGAAGATACAAAGATAAAAAAGCCCCCTTCCTGCCCTTAGGGACTCACAGTTTAACAGTCGGATCCAGATCTCTCTTGAGTGTCTACTGTCAGACAGACCAGTTACCCCTAAAGAGAAACAGAAGCCAGGGGTGTTTGGAAAAAGCTGATGAGGTCATTGCTCCCCTGGCTTTTCCGGTCTGCTTCCTGTATCTTTGTTTGTTCATCTGTCCAGCCTGTATTCAGAGCCTGGGCCCCTGGGCTGGTGATTCCTTCAGCTTTGGGACCTTCTAGGTTCACACACCCCCACCAGTGAGTCATGCCCCTCAAAGCACTGCTCCTTCTTGGCTGGCCTGGGACCACCCAGACTCCCATATGGCTCTCCAGATGTTGACAGATATGCCTCAAGTATTTATTGCATTGTTTCAGAATAAACCTCTGGCTCTTGGGGTGAAAGGAAGAGCTGGATTCCTGTGCCCCCAGCTTTAGGTATCTAAGACACTGGGCTGTGAGGCCCAAGACTTTGCCTCCATAGTCCCTTCTCCACAGCACCCACTCAGTCCTGAGCCAGCCAGTGAGTGAACGACTCCACAGGAGAGACAGACTCTGAGTGGGAGAAAATTATCATTCACTTTCTCAGTCTTCCACTGCCTGCATCCTGGTGAAGAAAGAACACTGCCCCCGGATTTGCTCTGTTAGGCACACATGTATTGCCCACACCATGAGGAAGCGTGGGGGAGTCAGGGAGGGAAGGAGGCATCCAGGCATCTCTAGAGTTCCTAAAAACTCTGAGGTACACTTTCAGGTCCACCTTGGCACCCCATCCTGGTACTCTTTCATCCTGGCATTCAAGGCCCTCCACAACATGTTACCACCCTACCTTCTGAACCTTATCTCACATTATTCCTTTTCATATATTGTGTGCCCCCTAAACTGTATTACTCTATATTCCCCATGCTCCTCTAAAAAATATTTTCAAAGGTTTTATGGTTTGGGGTTTTTTGGCACCAGAATCATTTTTTGATACCAATCCACAAATGCATCCTTTCTTGTGACAACAACAACAAAACTCCCAGCCAATCAAAACTCCCAACCAAAAAAAAAAAACAAAAACGAAGACTTATTTATGACAGCTTATGCAAACTCCTATACCTGTGGCTTCCTACCTCTTTATATGGAGGAGGAAAGCGTGGTTAGCCATCTGATCTAATTAGATAATACACATAAGGCACTTTGCAAACCTTAAAGCACTATATAAATGTTAGCTACTATTGTTATTATCTGGTCTCCATCCCCAGTCTTGATTCATTTCTATTAAACAAGCTTAAATGCCTGTTATGTGTTAGACACTGTATTAGGAGATAAATAAACCAAAAAAAGAGGTTCCTACTTGCCCATCACTTACTTCCTACTGGTAGATACAAGTGTTTAGAAAATTAGATGCAAAATCATTTAAGAAGTCAAAGATCACCAACAAGAGAGGAGTGAGGGGGAATCAGAAAGTTTTGCCTAGCAGGGCTCACCTGAGCTGAGTCTTGAAGAAGTGAAGGATTCTGGGAGGTGGAGATGGATAGCGAATACTTTCCAGGAATGGAGGGGGAGATGGAATGCCACATCTATAGGAATATATAGGCCAGTTTTATGGGAAAGTAGATTATGTAAATCAGGACGGGATGTGTGGTCTCTGGAAGACAGGATAGAACCAGATTGTGCAGGGCTGATATTAGGATAATAACATCATAGGTCTAGGGTAGAAAAGGACCTCAGTGCTATCTCCTCATTTTGCAAATGAGGATTATAAGGCCTAGAGAGGGGAAGTCTTTGTTCAAAGTCATAATAAACTGAGGAGTTTGCATTTTATCCTCAAGAGGCAACAGGGAATGCTGAGATCACAAAGAGGAGGTGGAGAAAGAAGAAAAAAGGGTCTAGGACACAGCCTTGGGGAGGCTTGTGGCATATAGAAGATAATTTAGCTTGCTTTTGCATAATGATAATAGGTAGCATTTATAGTTATAACACTCTAAGTTTTACAAAGCACTTTACATGTGTTATCTCATATGATTTTCACAACAACTCTATAATGTAAGTACTATTATTTTTCTTTCACAGATAAAGAAACAGAGGTGAAGGAGGTTAAATGATTTGCCCAGGTCACAGAGCTAATAAATATCTGAGTCAGGATTTGAACTTAGAGCTACCTGAATCTAAGGCAGCCAGACACTCTATCCACTACACCACCTATCTGCATCACATTATCTCCAAGCTCTATCCTCATCCCCTCCTTAAAATGGACTGAAATCTATTCTTCCTCCAAAAACCAACTCGGATATCACCTCTAAAGCTACCAACCCTTCCCGCTGCGCTCTCTGGAATGCCTGTTCCATAGGTAACAAACTCATTTTCACCTTAAATCTTTTTCCTTTCCCACTTCATCATTTTCTGGCTTTCACTGAGACCTACCTGGCTCTCTGTTTTAAGTGTCTCCCTACTCTGCTCATTATTCAAATTGGTCTTCCTAAAATGCAAGTCTGATTATTGTTGTTGTTGTTCAGTCGTTTTCAGGTGTGTCTGACTCTCCATTTGGGGTTTTCTTGCCAAAGATACAGGAGTGTTTCGCTTACTCCTTCCCCAGCTCATTTTACAGATGAGGAAACTGACTGTGTCACCCCCTCAATTCAATAAGCCCCAGGGGCTCCCTATCACTTCCAGGATCAAATATAAATTCCTTTGTATATCATTCAGAGCTCTTTATAACCTGGTCCCTTCCTGTCTTTCCAGGCTTCTTATACCTTTCTCCTGAATGTATTCTGTCTTTCAGTAACACCAGCTTTCTTGCTGAATCTCCCACAAGACTCTCTACCTCTAGACTCTAGATATTTTCACTGGTTTCTCCTTATACCTGGAATACCCTCTCTCCTTGTCCCTCTTGCTTGACTTCCCTGTGTCCCTTCAAGTCCCAGCTAAAATTCCATCTTCCACAAAAAGCCCTTTCTTGATTCCATCAATGCTAGTGCTTTCTCTCTATTGTTTACCTCCAACTTATCTCCTATCTATCTTGTTTGTATGTAGTTGTTTTCTTTTTGTGTCCTGTTAGACTGTAAGTTCTTTGAGGGTAGTGACTGTCTTTTGCCTTTCTTTTTATCCCCACTACTTAACACAGTGCCTGGTACATAGTAGGTCCTTAATAAATGCTTATTGTTTGATTGATTCTTTGGTCAGTGAATCTGGTCTCCTTGCTCCCCCTCCCCCAACCCAATCTCCCAAATCTGGGCATTGTCCCCCAAGCCTGGAATTCTCTCTCTTCTCATCTCTATTTCATGACTTCCTTGAAGTCTCAAATAAAATCTTATCTTCTACATGAAAAATTTTCTTATTTCCCTTAAACCTAGTGCCTTCTCTCTTTTTATTATCTCCAATTATCTTGTATATATCTTGTTTGTACATAGTTGTTTGCATGTTTTCTCCGCCATTAGACTGTGAGCTCTTTGAGAGCAGAAACTAACTTTTTTTTCCCCCTTTGGATGTAGGCTTTTTTTTTTCTTTTCTTTCCCCAATGTGAGATGCAAGTGTGCACAGTGCCTGGTACATAATAAGTACTTTAAAAATGCTTATCGAGACTGTCTGATTTCTATGAAATCTTTCCTGACATATCCAGATAAAAGTGATGTTCTCTTCAAATTTCTTCGCAAACTTTGTTTATAACTCCCTTTGATTATATTCACTCTCCTTTGTACCATAGATATCTGTGTACAGGTCTTGAATTAGATTATAAATTCCTTGACAGCAGAGTGACATATCACACCTATCATTGTACTATCCTCAGCTTCAGCACAAGACCTTATTCAAAGAAAGTGATAAAATTTAGCAGGAGTAATTGGATAGATGATTCCTAGATCCGTGGTGGTGGTTCAGAAATTCTGTCCTGTTCCAGGTTCGAGATATCACTTATGAATCTCCAGTGCTGTTTTCAAAGGGGTGGGACTGGATAGAGACAGAAAACTTGGAGTTAGGGAGGGAAAATGATGGATACAGAGGGAATGGGATTATGGAATAGAAAACCAACGGTATAGGAGGTCGATTAAGGGGATGGATTATACAATGGCCTATGGAAAGGATGGCATCAGGGATAGCGAATATGACGTGAGTTGAGGGAAGAGAGGACTTGGCTGGGTCAAAGAAGACATGGGGATGCGTTAGGGCCAGAGGAAAACAGGTGAGGATGGATAGGGTGCGTGGAGCACAAGGGGCGTGTGTTGGTTTACGGAGATGCTGACCGTGGTCTGGGATGGAGAATGGAGGACCACATGGAGGATAGTGCACATGGGATAAGAGATGGAGGATAAAAATCCAGGAACACACGCGATGCTCTTTTTGGTGCAGAGGCTGGAAGCTTCTTTCCCAATCTCTCCCCACTCCTCAATCATTCTGCTTTTTCACAGCCTCAGGTGAGGGCGGGGCAGTCCCTGCCCGGTTGCCATGGCTACGCAGCTTTCTTTCGCGGATGGCTGGGACCCGCCCTTCCTCTGGAATGGTCCATTTTTCTGGTCTCCTCTTTAGTGTATCCCCGCCCCCCCCTCCAGGTGGATTCAAATGGTTTAGTCCCACGCTCCGGAGCCATCTCTATTTCTCTGAACCGGAAAGGAGCTAGTCGGCTTTTGGAAGGGTCTGAGCAGCTTTTCCCCGTGCCCAGCCTGCGGTGGACGGCTCCGTGTTCAGTATGTAGCATCAACCACCCCCCTGCGGAAGCCAGCGCAGTGGACGAGTCCGAGGCCGTCGTAGCAACCGCCTCTGCTTCCGGTTCTGAGCTGACAGCGGCGCCGGAATCGGGCCGGGGCTGTGGTGGGCCGAGGTGAGCGCCCTCCCCGACCCCTGAGGCTGAGCCGGGCCGGCCAGAGGATGAGGCGGCTGCAAGGGGCCTGGGCAGAGACGACCGCCTTGTCCAAGAAAGCAGGGGCTTGCCTGACCT
The DNA here is from genome assembly GCA_028646515.1 of Pseudochirops corinnae. Lineage (NCBI taxonomy): Eukaryota > Metazoa > Chordata > Mammalia > Diprotodontia > Pseudocheiridae > Pseudochirops > Pseudochirops corinnae. Next base: position 7,985 of record JAQQSV010022831.1, read on the forward strand.
GGGGAGCGGGACCGGGGCCTGGGGAACCGGGGATCCAGGACTGGGGGAGGCCGAAGCGAGGGAGGGACCTGGGCAGGACGCAGCGGTTCCGGATGACTCTCGGCCCTTGCGGCGGCCGCAGACCCTAGGTTCGGTGTCGGAGGACCCCGTGTCGGGGGTGGAGAAGGGCTCTTGCCTTCGCACATGCTGTGAGAGGAGACTCTAAGAGACCCTCGAGTTCAGCCTCCACATTTTATAGTTGAGCAAACTGAGGTCCAGAGCGTGACCAAATCATGTGAGGAGATTCCCGGCCTCCCATCTTTGGACATCTGCTAGGGGCCTCCCCCCCCCCCCCCTTTCTCTCCAAGTCCCTCACGACAGGTCAGCAAATGCACTTTAGGTGAACCAAGCCATTAGCAGAACAAAGCCGTATAAAAGACGTAAAAATCACACTCGCTGTAATACCCTCAGTCTTAGCTTTGGGGTTAGTTAGGCCCAAAGAGGGTAGAATGGAGACCTGGCCACTTATGGACAAAGTATAAGGAAGGACAGGGTCTAGGTGTTTGTAAAGACAGAAGGACCCCAAATGGGGAATTCTCCAGGTCCTAGGATGAGGAATGAATGAAAAAAAAGCATTTAAATACTGTGTACTAAATACACGCTTAAGTGAGATTGTAAAGGGAGTTAACAGTGTTATAAATCACAGGACTTAGCACAGGACTTTAGCACTTAAGAGACTTTAGAAATCTGGCCCAACGGTTCCGTTTTAAATATGGGAAAATTGAGGCCAAGGAGAGGGGAAGTAACTTTCCCAGGGCCACAGATGGAATCCGAGGCTGACCTAAGACTAGAACCTGGATCTTCTGGATGTCAGTCCAGGGCTTTTAGATAATTGGGGTTGGGAGGTGAAGGAGCAGATTCTGGGAGTTACTTGTAAAGAGTCAGAAGTTGAAAGGGTCTAGAAATTGTGCAAAGACGCATTAATGTTATTCTATGACAGGAGGGAAGAGGGTTGGAAATCTGGGCTTAAAACCTGAATCCATCACTTACTAACTTTGTGATCATGTGCTTTTACCTGTTTAAGCAGCTGTTTCCTCAGTTGTAAAATGAGGATTATAGCATTTGTAACGTCTTATTCATGAGTTAGTTGTGAATAAATTGTTATGCAAACTTTAAAGGGCTATAGAAGTGAGTTATTCAGAAGCATTTATTATGTGCCCATCACAATGCCTTACACGGTGTTTAATAAATGGTTTTTGTGTTGTATTGAACTGAAGGGATCCCTCATAATAGAAGCTTCAGGGTTCATGTTTAAGAGGTTGTTTGGGGTCGTGTTATAAAGGTGGCTGGAGAGTTTAGATTCTAGAACTGAAACTTTCAAAGACAAATGGCAATGTTGGAGGCTGTTGAAAGCAAATGAGAAGAAAAAGCAGAGTACATTCAAAGTCCAGGATCCTTGAGGCTGGGGACTGGATTGTTTTTGAATTCCTAGCTCCCAGTACAGTGTACGTGTTTAATAAATGTGTTTTGAAATGAACCATTGATGCCTTCTTTAGGTCGGGGGCCCAGAAATGGAGCAGTGTGCATGTGTGGAGCGAGAACTTGACAAAGTTCTGCAGAAATTCTTAAGTTATGGGCAACACTGTGAAAAGAGCTTAGAGGAGCTGCTGCACTATGTGAGCCAGCTTCGGGAGGAACTCACCAGTGCAGGTAACCACCTTCACTGCCCTTGATCTCCAAGATGAAGTATGCTTTCATTAATACTTGTTAATTGGTTGAGGTTGTCAATGTTGTGGGCTCGGGCCAGTGAGGAGGTTGTTTTCCTGAAACCTAGTAGCTGTGTCTCAAAAGGGATTTGGCTAAGCTTAATATCTATTTCTGCAGTTGTCCCGGCACTTGAAGGAAGCAGTATATCAGTATGTCTAATTTGGGAATCATATAGGAGCGGAAAGAGAATGTACTGGTTGTGAGGGATTGCCCACATAGATCAATGCAATTTCACATTTATGTTTCTACCTCCTTCCAGTAATAATAAGTCATCTGTATATAACCCTGATTTGAACCTTCACCTTCCTTTCATCATAATGACTCATTTATATAATATTTAAAGGTTTACAAAAACTACTTCCTTTCCAACTTCCTACAAAAAGTTTGCAATGTTCCACTGGCACTTCAAATTCAACATGACCAAAACTGATTTTATCTTTCTTCTTAAACCCACTTTTCCTTCTTCACTGTTTTTGTCAGTGGCATCAATCTTCACTATTTCTCTGATGTTTGAAATCATGAGAGGGTATTTTTGGCTCTTCCCTTTTGCTTGCCTCTCATATCCAGTTAGTTACTGGCTTTGTTGATTCTGTCTCCACAGCATCACTTGTATTCCCCTCTTCTATTCCTAATACCAGGATTATTGTGATGTCTTCCTACCACATCTTCCTCCTTCCAATCTCTGACATCTACTGATGTCAGAATAATCTTTCTTATGTATATATATGATTATGCTGTTCCTCTAGTCAGAAATCTTTAATGGTTTCC
>JAQQSV010022832.1:0-10498 GCA_028646515.1 Pseudochirops corinnae
TCAGAGAATGTCACAGCCCTCTTGACCCACTGCCCAATCACAAAGTAATAAGGCGCGGGAGTTCCCAAAAACAAGCCTCCTGCCACAGGCTCCACGTGACCACATTCAGCCTATTAAGGGGCAGAGTATACTTTCAAATCAGGGAAGGTTCTCACTCACGTAGCCACTTTAGCAAAGAGCCCAGGGACAGAGATCTTCAGATTCCCATAACAGAAGAGAAACTATCAATTGGGAGAAAATATTGGTAACAAATATCTCAAAAGTGAAAGGATAAGAAACTGGATGCAAATATAAGTAAAAAGAAAGACAGTACTTGCCTTCATAATCTAGTGAAGAGAACACATAAAAAGGAGCTGAAATTGGAGGAATTGGAGAATAGAATTGCCTTTGTTTGGGTATGGGGCAAAGTCCAAAGAGTCAGAAGTACAATGGGGAGGGGAGTGAAATATGGCTAGACTGGGTCTGTCCCCAAAATAGTAGCCCCAGAAGCAACTTACCAATGAGAGAAAAGGGCCAGTGTGGCAGAGGAATGTTCTGATGAAATAGACTCAGGTGCTAAGGCAAGTTTCAGGCATCTAAATCACAGTGAAAATACATCAGCAACCCAAATATAAAAGGTCATATCATAAATGTATTAGAAGAGAATGGAAGAGTGGATCTATGAATAGGGGGGAAATTCTAAACTTGGATCCAGGGAGTCAGAAGCACAGTTGGGAGCATTAGTTGCTCAAAATCCATCACAAATAATTAATGGCAAATAAACCCATTTATCTAAAACAATAGTAAGTAGAAATCAAAGAAGGCATACAGATTAGAATATACCAGAAAATACACATAGTGAATAAGCTCTTCTCCTTGGAGCAATATATTTCAGCTCAACCAAGAGTCCCTAAGATCACTCAAAGAGGAATTTTCAGAAATCTCGAATGCGGCAGTCTAGAAATCAAGGATGTATATCAAGGCAATGAATTCTCTATCTGTCTGCTTCTTCCCAAAGTATTTCTCTTCATGATCCTCATTTGAAGGGAACCTGGAACTCCATGTATTTCTTAAAACCAGAAGATGTCAGTCCTCTCCCAAGTTGTAAAATCATTTCCACTCTCACCCAGTGTCGAATAATTACTCTCTAGAACAAGGAAATTCCTATGAAAATTAATCAGGTTTAAAAATTAGATTACATTCATAAGATGAAATTTTCCCAGACTATTTTTTGTATGAAGCAGATGGTTATAATTTTAAATATTCTGTTCTTTCCTGGATCTCATTTTCCTGAACTGCTCTATATGAATTCTTTGTTTTGAGCTCATTAGTCACAAACACAGATATGTTTTGCTTTGGTTATCTTTGTGTCTCTTCTCCTGGACCAATTGCTAGCTACTCTCTTTGATTCCTACAATATGGCATGATTTGACCATGTCTGGTCCCACCGTAGAGAATACAATATAACATTGGAGAAAAAGGATATGAAAAGTGCTTCTGGATGATGTGGTTGGGGAGGCTAGTAGGTAAAACAGAGTAACAAATGAATTGTAGGCAGAGTTTTAGAAACAACTTTTAGAATTAATCAGTCTGAAGGTTTGGATCAGAATAATGTTACAATGTATCCAAAGATAGCATTAAAAGCAATTATTACTCCTTCTGTAGAGATGAAGAAACTGAGGTTGAAAAATCTAAGTGGCATGAATGTAATTTTGAATTTGATTACATAAAAGGAGTGGTCAAACAGATTTTATGTACAATGATTCTAGAAGACAATGGGTACATGATAGATGAGATGACAGAGTACATATTTTGCAAAAATCTCCCCAACTGTGGCCTCTAGGTGGTACAGTGAATAGAGCACAATCCCTGGAGTTAGAAGGACCTGAGTTCAAATCCAGCCTCAGACACTTAACATTTACTGACCTTAACCCCAATTGCCCTGCCTTCCCCCTTACAAAAAGAAAAAAAAAAAAAAAAAAAAAACCTCTCCAAATTAAAAAAAAGGAATATGCAGTTTGAATAAGCATCTAAAGGTGAATCCATAGAGGAAGAAAATGAAAATCATACACAAGAAAGAAACCTCATAAAACATCAGACTACTAATGTATTTAAAATTCCTATGCAGCATCTCCACCCACAACCCAAATCACCCTCCTGGTATAGCCTATGAAAATAACTTCAGATTTTTGCTTCCTGAGTCCAGCTATGGAGGTCTCATCCTGTTCAACCCACAGCAGTGAGTCAGTATGAACCATATTACCTCAAGAGACATGGAAAACACTGATTTGGCCCAGCCATTTTAAGTATATTAAACCTCTGGAGAAAATTGAATGGCGATAGAAAGGAATGTACCTTTTTCTCAGCAGTACATGGCACATACATAAAAAATTACCATATACTGGGGTATAAAAACTTCACAATCCAATGCAGAAAGGCAGAAATATTAAATGCATCCTTTTCAGATCACGATGCAGTAAAAATTGTATGTAATAAAGGGCCATGGAAAGATAGAATAAAAAATAATTGGAATTTAATAAACTAATCCTAATGAATGAGTAGGTAAAACAACAAATCATAGAAAAAATCAAGAACTTGAAGAGAATGACAATAATGAGACAACATACTAAAATTTAGGGGATGAGGCAAAAGTGGTTCTTAGGGGAAGTTTTATATCTCGGAATGCTTATATGAATAAAATAAAGGGGAGATCACTGAATTGGAAATGCAACTGAAAAAGCTAGGAAAAGAAGAAATTTAAAAATCCTCAATTAAATACCAAATTAGAAATACTGAAAACCAAAGAAGTTAATAAAATTAAATTAAGAAAACTATTGAAATAGTAAATAAAATTGAGATGATTTTATGAAAAAGCCAATAAAATTGATAAGCCTTTGGTTAATTTGATTTAAAAAAAAGAAGAAAACCAAATTACCAGCATCAAAAATGAAAATGGTGAATTCACCAACAGTGAAGAGGAAATTAAAATAATAATTAGGAATTATTTTGCCCAACTGTATGCCCATAAATTTGACAAACTTAGTGAAATGGATGAATATTTATAAAAATATAAATTTCCCAGATTAACAGAAGAGGAAGTAAAATACTTAAATAACCCCATCTCAGAAAAAGAAATTGAACAAGCCATCAATAAACTCCATAGGAAAAAATCTCCAGGGTCAGATGGATTTACAAAGGAATTCTATCAAACATTTAAAGAACAATTAATTCCAACACTACATAAATCATGTGGGAAAATTGAAGGAGTCCTACCAAATTCATTTTATGATACAAATATGGTAGTGACACCTAAACCAGAAAGAGTCAAAATACAGAAAGAAAATTATAGGGCAATTTCCCTAATGAATATAGGTGCAAAATTAAAAAATATATACTAGCAAAAAGATTACAGCATCTTATCACAAGAATAATACACTTTAAGTAGGATTTGTACCAGAAATGCAGGGCTGGTTCAATATTAGGAAAACTATCAGCATAATTGACCATATCAACAACAAAACCAGCAGAAACTATATGATTGTCTCAAGAAATGAAGAAAAAACTTTTGACAAAATACAATACCCATTCCTATTAAAAACACCAGAGAGCATAGGAATTAATGGAGACTTCCCTAAAATAAGTATCATTTACCTAAAACCATCTGCAAGCATGATATATAGTGGGGATAAGCTAGATGCATTTCCAATAAGATTGGGGGTGAAACAAGAATGTCCATCATCACCACTGCTATTCAATATGGTACTAGAAATGTTAGCTTTAGCAATAAGAGGAAAAAGAAATTGAAAGAATTAGAATAGGCAAAGAAGAAACCAAGCTATCATTCTTTGCAGATGATATGATGATGTACTTATAGAATCCTAGAGAATCAAGTAAAAACTTGAAATAATACAGAACTTTAGCAAAGTTGCAAGATATAAAATAAACCTACATAAATCATCAGCATTTCTATATATTACTAACAAAGCCCAACACCAAAAGATAGAAAGAGAAATTCCATTTAAAGTTACTGTAGACATTTTAAAATAATTGCAAGTTTACATGCAAAACAAACCTAGGAACTATATGAACACAATTATACAACAACGCTTTTCACACAAATAAAGTCAGATCTAAATATTTGGGAAAACATCAGGTTGCTCATGGATAAGCCAAGCTACTATAATAAAAATGATAATTCTACCTAAATTAATTTACCAATCAAAATACAAAAAAAAAATTTATAGAGCTAGAAAAAATATCAAAATTCACCTGGAAGAACAAAAGGTCCAAAATATCAAGGGAATTAATAAAACGAAATTCTAAGGAAAGTGACGTAGCCATACCACACCTTAAATTGTATTATAAAGTAGCAATCATCAAAACTACTTGGTATTGGCTAAGAAATAGAATGGTAGATCAGTGGAATCGGTTAGGCACACAATGCACAGTATTCAGTGACTAAAGTAATCTATTGTTTGATAAACCCAAAGACCCTAGCTTCTGGGATAAGAACTCACTATTTGACAATAACTGCTGGGAAAACTAGAAAATAGTATGGAAGAAACTGGGCATAGACCAATGTCTTGCACCATATACCAAAATAAAGTCCAAATGAGTACACAATTTAGATAGAAAGGCTAATATTATAAGCAAATTAGGAGAGCAAGGAAGTTTATCTGTCAGATTTATGAAGAATGGAGAAATTTATGACCAAACAAGAGATAGAGAACATTATGAAACACAAAATGGGTAGTTTTGAATATATTAAATTGAAAAGTTTTTGCACAAAGTCAATGCTGTAAAGATTAGGAGCGAAGCAAAACACTGGAAGAGAATTTTCACAACTAGTGTCTCTGATAAAGGCCTCATTTCTAAAATATAAAGAGAACTTATTCAAATTTACAAGAGCACAAGTCATTCTCCAACTGATAAATGTTCAAAGAATATGAGCAGGTAGTTTTCAGAGCAAGAAATTAAAGCTATCTATGGTCACATGAAAAAAATTCTCTAAATCACTATTCATTTGAGAGATGCAAATCAAAACAATTCTGAGGTACCACATCACACTTATCAGATTAGCTAACATGACAAAACAGGAAAATGATAAATGGGATATGGGAAAATTGGAATACTAATTCATTGTTGGTGCTGTTGTGAACTGATCCCACCATTCTGGAGAGCAATTTGGAGCTATGCCAAAAGGGCTATATAAATGTACAAACCCTTTGACCCAGCAATACCACTTCTAGGGCTGTATCCCAAAGAAATTGTATAAATGGAAAAAGGACCCACGTATACACACACACACACACACTTTTGTGGTGGCCAAGAAATAGAAATTGAGGGGATGCCCATCAATTGGGGAATGACTGAATAAGTTGTAGTATATAAATATAATGGAATACTATCATGCCATAAGAAATGATGAGCAGGCAGATTTCAGAAAAACTTTGAAAGACCTATGTGAACTGATGTTGAGTGAAGTGAGCAGAACCAGGAAAACATTGTACACAGTGACAGCCATAGTGTGCAATGACTGGCTTTGATAAACTTACCTCTTCTTAGCTAAGCAGGGACCTAAACTGCTTCCAAAAGACTCATGATGGAAAATGCCAGCCACATCCAGAGGAAAAAAATATGGAGCCTGAATGCAGATCAATGCATACTATTTGCTCTCTTTTTAAATTTTGTTTTGTTTTCTTTCTTATGGTTTCATGCTAATTCTTATATACAACATAACTAATGTGAAAATTTTTAAAAAATTGTACTGATTGAAGCTTGGGGGTAGAAAAGAAGAGATGACATCATTGAAATGATTAAAAATAAGTGGATCATATGCCCAAGATTAAAGGGACAAATATAGAAGCTGAAGTCAGTCATCTCCCCACGGAGTTTTCTGAGGGCATGGAATCAGCTGCATATCTACAAATCTCCCATGAGGAAGTTATAGAAATCTGATCTTGAGAGGACTCTTGGTAGTAGTCAAAGGGGAAGACACCAAGAATGAGAAGAGATGTCAATGATGAGTTGACTGGGAATAGAAGAAAAAGCTGAAAGTAAAAATCCAATAGAAGAAGGGCAGATATAAAGCTAAGTCCAAAGTAGATAAACAGAGATACTTATAAAGACAAAATGAGAGGGTAAAACTTTAAAGAGAGGTTATAGAAAATTGAAGCTGCATTATGTCATGAAAAATGAAGCAAAAAAACCCCACAGAAAAAGAGAAAGTTATGGACTTACCCCGCGGAGATAATGGAATAAGCAACAAACCTATAAAATAGTCCAAAAGAAAAACAGATCTTTTACAAGATGATATTGATGTGGAAATTAGATTTAAAGTCTTAAATCAAAGTTCTCAGTATAGAATTAAAGAAGACAAATATGATGAAGAACCTAGAATCTAAATAAAGAGTATCAGTCATGGTGAACAAGAGAATGAAAGATTCAAAAGTCAAAATGCAAACTTGGAAATAAATTTGACCAAAAAGAAGTGCAAGACAACAACTTTAAAAGAATACAATTTTGATAAAAAGCAAAAAAACTGACTTTGAAGAAAGGATGAACAAATATCACGTATGAATCTTATCTCCAAAGAGAACATGATAAATGAAGAAAAAAAAACTTGAATATAATATTGAAGGAGGCAGTCAGGTGGAGCAATGGATAGAACACTGAACCTAAAGTCAGAAGGATCTTAATCCAAATCAGCCTTAAATATTTACAGGCTAAATTACCTTGCTCAAGTCATTTAACTTCTGTTTGCCTCAATTATCTCAACTCTAAAATACGGATAACAATAGTACCTCTTTCCCAGGGTTGTTGTGAGAATCAAATGAAACATATGTACTGAGCACAGTACCTGGAACATAGTGCACACTATATTTATACTGGTTATTATGTTTTATTGTGTTGGTGAGGAGGAAGAGGAGGAAGGAACTAATAGAAAATAATTTCTGAAGACAAGAGAAAAAAAGCTGATACAGCAGATCCATAGATAGCTTCTGTCATCTAAAATTCCAGATACATAGTATATAAATTCCTGAATTTCAATGACAAAAAATAAATTTAGCAAGGAGCAAGGAGAAAGTTCTTAAATTAGGAAGGAATTGAAAATTTAATTACTCTGTAGATACAAGAAATAAGAGAAAAGAACAGAATTATATGTCATAAAAATAAAAGGAGCTCAAGCTACCACCTAATAACATATTTGGTAAAACTGTGTCTAATCATTAATAAAAAAGACAAAACTTTCATAAAGGAAATATATATGAGGCATTCTAGTATGTAGATGTATATGCACATACACACACACAGGTTCACACACAAGTAGACTATTTGACTTGTAAACATTCTGAACAGGAGGATCAAGAAGATAAGCACAATTATGATGAAAAAGCTACATTCTAAAAGAAGTTCCCTCAAGTTGATATGCAATAATTTCCATGGACACGAAGGAAGGAAGGAAGGAAGGAGGGGGAGAGGCCAATAAAGCAAAGAATAATAACAAAGACTACTAAGAAACAGAGACCTAAGAAGTCACTGATTTAAAGAGACTTCAAAGAATCAAAAGATAAGGATAAAAAGTTGAATTCGATATTCTGGTATAAGTAATTGATGCATTTTGTGAAGATGATCAAACATTGGGAAATTGTATAAATAGGTAGGGGAGTATAGAAAGGAGCTGGAGAGATGCATCCTTCCCCAATCCACCCCACCCAGTTCAAAGGTGAGTGAAGAAGGGATAGTAACTTTTTTGTAGTATCTCAAAAAGTATAAGTGGATGATATCATAAAATATTAGAATAAAAGTCAAGGAGGAGAAGAACTTGTATGAAGGAATTAAAAGGGGAAATTAAATGATGCTATTAAAGTATTTCCCCACGGTCATGGGAATACATGTCTATGATAAGATATGGTAAGGACCTTATAATGAGTTATGTAAAGAGAAATTCACAGATTAAGAGAACATCTTCACCAAGAAAGGATTATACTTTATAAGGATTTATCCTACCTCCAAAGAGGGGATATATGGCTCCCCAAGAAACACTAGCACTTAGAGAGGTACTGGGAGTATTAAATTAGAAATAGAATTATGTGATGAATGATGGTGGTAAGGACCAGGTCTCTGGCTTGGGATAAAGATTAACTACTACCACATGTCACTGATTTCTTTAAGAACTGATATTTCTGAGAATAATCACAGCAGGAAAAAAAAGGTAGCATGAGAAAGCCTGACAAAGGTAAAATCATGGAAATTGGATAAAAGAGGAAATTCAGATTTGGTACTCCAGAAGCTCCATCCTCATGAGGCCTATAAAGAAAGGAAAGAAGGACTAAGTTAGGGTTATCTATGAATTGTACAAGAGAATCTGGAATAGATTAAAAAGGAAGAAAAATTAAAAAATGAAGCAAATGGAAACTTCTTAACAAAGGGAATCACAAGTCAAGTTAACAAGTATTTTTTCAATGCCAGGCACAAAATAATGTTATTTTAAATAAGAGATTGGGTGGGGAGAATTTTGAGCCACAGGCTAGTTAGATGTGGAAGGAAATGGACCAAAATCAGGCAGGGGAGAGACAATAAAAAAAAAAAAACAAACAGAAAAAGAGAAATGAACTATTTAAATTAATTTGAGAACCTGGGTTAGAGCAGGTAAACAGAAGTGCAAGAGGAGGAGAGAAGTCTGTGGGAATAGACTACCATCAAAGTAGTATAAACAAAATGAATCATGGAGAGAAAGTTCTAGACAAAATAATTACTTTCAAATGCAGTCAATGTGTTGCTTGTTTTTCTGAACTGTTTTTCATTTTCTTTCAAAATTTTTGTCAAAAGGGAAGGATTTCTGCATAGAAGGAAGAAACAGGATATATGTTCAGAAATGAATGTAATATAAATACAAATGGCATCAAGTAATAAAATACTTTAAAAAACAGGGTTATTCTAGAATTCCCTCACCCTGAAAATATTATGCACACACACATATATTTAATATAACATACTTATATAATATCTAAAAACACTAATTTATAAATATAAAATGTAACAATACCATAAAGAAAGACAAATGTGAAGCATTTGACAAGAAATCACATCCAATCCACGGTGAAGAAAGATGGCAGGGTTGATTTCCTGATCCCAGTTTATCCTCCCACCTCACCACACCATTCTGGATAGCCCTCCAATCAATGACCACATTCCTACCTATTTTATAGTTCAATGTCAACATTGACCAGGGTGATAACTGCCTGAAATGAATTATAGTTATATTTTATTTCATCAAAGCACACGGAAGAGCCAGAATGTCCTTTAATTTGCACAGGCCACTGAAGACAAACTTTACATCTTTCAAGCCTTCCCTGGGTTGAATGCAAATGCTCCATATCCCATTACCAGTCCTCTAAGCCAACTACTCCACTGCCCCCCTCCCCATGTCTTTTTAATTCTTCCCTTCTTGGAGACTGTTGACTAGACCAAAAAAAAAAAAAAAGCTGCTAAATTCTTCTTTATGAATACTAACTCTAGGCATAATGCCATAACCTTTATGTAAAACTTTGTCCCCGCAACTTTGTCAATTTGGTGCTCAGAGAAGAGAGATTCATTTTGGAAACATGAGACTAGATACATTTATTTCTTTATAATGATGCATAATAAAATGAAAGCAGGTGTATATTTTTTTCTGGAATGTGTGACAAAAATTCATGAGAGATGAAAGCAAACTCTATCCTAAACCTATTTTTTATATATTTTTAACCTGTGGTCTTCTACTCTGAACTCTAAGCTCACAGGAAAAGGAGTCTATCTTGGACAGTAGGATCTTTAAGAATGAACTTGAATCATCCCCCCACACACACACTCCAAAACTTCCATTGGGAGCATCAGAATTAGACTTCCACAATTTTAAGGGTCATCGTCTCCCACACAAGTGCTCAAGAAGACAAAATATGGACTAAGGTAGGTTTATTTATTCCAAAGAAAAAGTATCGCAAGTAATCAAAATGATTCACTTTACCTCACTTTTATTACAATAACATCCTGGGGGGGGGGGGGCGGAGCCAAGATGGCTGCGTAGCAGCAGCAATATATCGCAGCTCTCACATAGCCACCCCAAAATACCCATGGAATAGGACTCTGGACCAACCTAGAACTTCAAATCGCACACAAAGATACTTCCCACTAAAGTCAGCTCGGCTACGAGGAACCATATCAGCACTGCGAACAGAAACCAGCCTGTCCTGAAGCCGCGGCTGTGCCCCGGGGCGACCGGGCGGGAGGTGCAGAGAAAGCTCTCAGGTGAGCGAGTGGGATTAGCACCAGCTGCGAGGAGGGGGGATTGTGAAAGAGGGAGATAAGCGTCTGGCCGAAAGGTCTCCAGAGCGGAAAAGCGAAAGGCAGAGGTTTTGCACCCGCCTCTGCGTTGTAGCTTCCCGCCCTCGGCCTGCAAAAAGCAGGGGGACTGAGCGATTGTTTTCAGACCAGTGCTCTTGCGTTGAGCGGCCTGGATCCGGATCGTCGTCTTGGA
>JAQQSV010022833.1:0-10498 GCA_028646515.1 Pseudochirops corinnae
TCCAGAATTTGTTTTATGGAATGCTGCTAATCATGTCTTGAGGTTGTAAACACTTGGCTTCCCCTACCTTTGGAAGTTCAGGACTGCTGTTAGTGACAAAAGAAGTGACACAGGGAAGACATGTTGAAAAAGTCTCAAAATTTGGGTGGAGGGGAAACTTGCTAAGAATGGGAATGTGGAAACAAGTATGAGAAAAGAAATTTTTAAAAACTTTCTGATGATAGTGAAGGAAGTTGAGTGTTTTGTAAAAGGGCATAAATTTTTACCTCGAATAGCTTGGTTACTAAACTCTAAAACCAATGCATTGCTAAAAAAAATTTTTTGAATGGCTTAATGATTAGATTTTGATGACTTCAGCGTTTTGTGTATTGTAGAATCGGAAATATCATTTTTTATTTTTTTCTTAGGAAATGCTGCTGAATCAGTGAGAGGTATATATTACCATATGGAATACTGTTTCACAATAAAGTTTTGTGTTTTCTTTGAACTGAGGTTTTTTCCTGCACTCTAAGTTGAATGTCTGCAAGTCAGAAGTCTTTCTTCATAAAATTACAAACAGATCAGCTGGATGTGGGGATGCATGTAAGTAGTCTCTGCCTGCCCCTTGGTGTATAAGGCTGGTGGAGCATTTGAATTGTAGAGTTCTGAGCTGCAATTTAGAGTTAAAGCTGAGAACTAGAGTTAATTCTGGCTTCAATGCAGTGAGCTCCCCGGAGTGGGAGGCCACAAGGCTTCCTAAGGCTCAGTGGCGAAACAGAGTGGGTCAGTTTCCATGCTGACCAGCAGTGTTATTAGGCTTTGAATGGCCACTGTACTCTCTGCTGGAGTGAGATAGGGGGACTCAGTCTCAAAACAAAAACAAAAACCCCAAACATAGCCTGCATCACATCCCAACTGCCATTCTGCAGTATTATTAATGAATTATAACCAAACCCATTGAAACATGATAAAACCATACTCGAGTGGCAAAGTAGATATGGCCACCAAAAACACCAGTCTGCTTTCTTTCACCATATCACTTACCGTATCTATGTATATATAATCCCCATGTTACTGCCTTTACCTATTTCACTTGTTAGCTGGGTATACCTTTAAAATTGTTCAAAAACATACCAAATTTTGTAGTCTAAAATGTTTCTCACTTCCATTTCAAAATGCAAATAACAAAATGGGAAACTGTTGATACTTTTTAATAAGTTGTGATGAGAATGCTATATAATTTGTCACAGCAGATCAGAAAAAAGTTTAAGGAAGTACAGATTCAGAATCTTTTTAAAATAATTGGTAGCCCCCATATATATCACACAACAGTGCTATTATTTTGGGGGTGAGTTACAGCTGTAAAGTGTCACATTTTCAATTCTCTGTAAGGAAACATACCTAAGTTTAAAATGCATTACCAGAAAATGCAGAAAGACAACTCTCCCCAAGTTTAGGAAATTGCCTGTCGAGCTCAACCAATTCCTGCTTATTAGCACTCGTGCAAACATAAAATAAAACACAACTACTGCAATTAGTACTTATCATTTTCTTTTGCCCTTAGGTGAAGAACACCTGACAGCTGCATGCTGAGCAAAACTAACAAAACCATTCCTTTGCTTGAAGAGTTAAATTACCATTACGGAATCATTGTCATAAAAAAAAATCTTACAGTGCATTCAAATACATTACCACTTATTTTAAATAAACACCAATTCTGAAACAATCAAGTTTGAAAAGCTGCACAAGTTAAAAAAAAATCCCTGATTACATTTTATTTGTTCACTGTTGCGGCCTGAAATATTGTATTTTTAGAGAATACCTATCACTTAATTTCTTTTTAAAAATCCCTATGTAATGTAGACTAGCAGTGAAATCAGGAAAATTATGTACCTGTCACTCAGTTTCACCGTAAATAAGAGCTGTGATAAAATGTGGTACTTTCATTACCTTAGTACATGATACTACACAGATCACCACAGTATATGGCTTAAAACATCCACATTGTATGGAACTTAAAGGTTTGGGTTTCACCTGACTTCAGCAATCATGCCAAATGCAGTAGTGTATTCCCACTGAAAAATGTTTCAACTGCAAGAATACGCTAACCATGACTATGTTGGGTTCCACTTTGACTAAGGGAACATTGGTTAGATGTCAGTTTCTCCAATATAAATTCTGTTCCAGAAACCTTCAGAACAGAATTTGCATGCATGAAAGGTAAATCATTTCAATGCTGCTGAAGTCACTCCATCACGAGACAGTCAGGTATGACAGAAACGGACGTCTTTGGGGTCTGTAAAGTTGCCAAAAATTGCTAGATGCCAATACTGATTGAACTACAGTATGGACGGATATATAAAATATTTACAATGTGTGGTATATCAAAAGTTAAATTCATTTGGGTAATCTCATTATTCAATTAAGTGCCATAAATTTTTTTTCTTCATTAGAGATGAATGGTTAGCACGTCATTTTTAAATGGATTTTTTTTTAACCCTTGGAAGGTAATGACAATGAACAAAAAATAGCGAGGAAAAATCTTATCCCTAGATAGCACAGAAAGACCAAAACCAAACTGACTTAATATCTGTGTTGTTACAGAACTTACAGTTAACTACATACAGTGGGGCATTAGAATAGAATTCTTGAATACATTTATAAGTTCAGAATTCATAGCCCTTGACAAGACACCCAATTTCATTATGTGCTTATTGAAAAGGACTTCCAAAAATGTCAGCCTGTTGGCTCATAAATTAGCAGTTGGAACTGTCTGTTTCTTTGATTTTCTCAACTCTATCTTCTTTACATTCTTGTTTGTTGCCATCTTCATCCTCTTTGGGTTGACTTGACTCATTTTCAACCACCTGGTCTTTGGTTTGGGGTTTGCTTGTGGAAATGGGGTCTAAAAATACAATTGGACCGGACTGTTTTTCATTGCCCATATCTTTTCTTGTGCCTCCAATGTTACTGGGTGGTCTGTGGAAGGAAGAGTTAAAAACAAAACAAGAGAAAACAGAAAAATAAAAAAAAAGCAGAGAGAAAGAAAATATTTGTCTATGACATTCCTTGACTAAAAAAAAAAAAAACCTAGTTAACTTTCAGATTTTCACTAACATGCACAGAGATAGAACTGTATTCAGAGATGCCAGACATTTAACAATGAGATGGAGCTATTAGGTTAGATATTAAGTGTACATGAAAAAAACAAAGAAAGGTGGTGACAGGGGGAAAGGGAGGAGAGGAAAGTAAGAGTATCCAGAAAAGTTGTGAAAAAGTAAAATGTACCTACCTTCTTAATTACATGCTCTTCTCAGGAAGTATAAAGCCAATGGATACATTGAGCTTTCTTCCTCACTCATTTGGCTCCTCCTCAGAACTCTCATGTTACAACCTCACACAGCTGGAAAGAACACCTTATCTCCTATTCCAGGAATCGCTAGTGTTTTCTCAGAGAACACTGTCATTGCTGAGAATCTAGCTGTGGCTCAGCTTGAGGATCAGAAGGAACACCGCTTGGGCACTTCTGCTGCTCACTGCTAAGACAGATGTCTGCCCCAATATAGCTAGAGTGCTCCGAGACAATGATCTTGAATGTAACCTGACACCAGTTGCTGGCATCACCAAATGGAGGAATTTGGTTAGAACTGTTGTAGAGTAGGGAAAGAGGCCCAAAAAAAGAGATTAGGAGCATGTACAGAAGAAATCTTCCAAGATCTTAAGCACTAAAACTTTTGCTAATACCATTTTCAGGACTCTGGGACTAAGGCTCTTTTCCAAAACCAAGAGACATAATGCTTCTTCCTGTGTATACTTAGGTAGGTTCTCTTCCCTATTTGAAGTTATTGCCACAGATGCTTCCTCTGTCCTTTCCTTTCCTTTCTTGAAATTGTGTCTCAAGTCCCTATTTTCCAATCTGAGCAGTACCACATTTTACAGGTACCCTCTCAATTAATGAACAGTGCAGAACTCCCTTGTCTAGTCCATGTGTTAGGAACAAGGGCATACTAGGAGAGGGCTACTAAGACCTTGGTCCCAAAGTTTATGGGACACCAAAGTTTAACACATGCTCTTCTCTGGCATTTCAGAAAAGTATGGAGCTTACCACTTCATTTATAAGTTAACTCATTAAAACAGGAAGCTTCAATATCCACCCATCTTCAAGTCACTATAATAAACTCTCCTATCCACTCAACTCAATTTTTTTGGTTTGCTTACTTGTATTACTTTAAGTTTCAACACTAAGTATATACCAAAGGAGGTACAGAACATTGCATATGGTCACCAGGGAAATTGCAGATCAAAAACTTAGTGTTAATGTTTTACATCCTACTTATGGACAGAATGCAGAAAGTGGCAGCCCTATTGCTCATGAGTATCTTTGTTCTCTTATACCTTATTTATCAGAAATACTTTTCCAGGTGGTCTCTATTAATAAGTGAGATCTTAAGCTCTTAGGCTTGAAAGGGATGAGCTTTGGAGGACTCCATTTAGATGGTCAAATAGAAGTTTTGCTCTGAGGAGCCTTGAAAACCTTTTTTTTTTTTCAAAAAAGAGATTATCTTCTTTAGGAGATTAATTGTGCAGTTTAAGTTATGAGGTGTTTTTTTTTTTTAATCATCCCAAACCATCAGGTCGGTTTGTCATTCTTTGCCAGAATTACTAACTATTAAGAGAATGACTCACGGTTATTGGTTTCTACATCTAGGAGTAGAATTTAATCTTTCAGTTACTAAAGAATATTTCATTTCTTTTAACTCAAGGTTAAATTCTATCAAATGAGATGGGAATTTAAAAAAACAAACAAACAAACTAGTAATGGCCAATCCAGAATGTCAGCCAAAGGAAAAGAAGTCTGGGTTCTGGGGTGAACCCACATCTGCCATGAACTAATATTACAGCCATTCTGGTCTATCCTCTCATTTCTAAAATGTGGGATGGAGGGGATGGACTAATAATTCTTAAGGTCCTTTACAGGTTTTGAATTATGTGATTCTGGTTCATGTTCAACCTCAGTATATTTTGGATATTTTTCTAAGTCTGGAAGAATCTCTTCCCCTCTTGGGCTTTAATTCAACTTCTTTTTTTCCTCAGAAAATTTTGGGAGTAAACCCAAAACCCAACATAGAATTATAAACATACTATCCCCTTATAATTACCTCTCTAAATTTCAGTATCACACAATTATCTAATTTTGATTTCCTGCAATCCCCCACAACTATCCCTATGTATTAGCCAGACTGGAAAATTTGGTGTTCCCTCAAACACACTCTTTTGTCTTCTGCCTTCATATCTTTGCCCACACTATTCCCTTCATGAATGAAAAAAAAAACTATACAATTTTTACCCATCCTTCAAGAGTTCATGGCATTTTTCCCATTTAGTTTTCCCAGATCACTCCCTCCTTTTAACTAATAAGACAGTTTATAAATCTTATTTAATTTCATTTTGTGATTATTTGTTGCCCTGTCCTTTAGTAAAGTTCCATTCTGATATCTCATTGTGATATGAGTGACCCTGAATTATCAGATACAGTCATCAGAGTGCAAGACTTGGCATGTTTTACCAAGCAGGATAGGCTGAGTATGACCCCAGCAAGAGAATGCATGATGACAGTGGAGAAAAAGGTAGCTAAGTTTACAAAGGGTCATCACCAAAAGCGGTCACAAGATAATGCAATGATTTTTGTCCATAACTCATAAAATTACAAAAGAAATGTAATCTCTTCTAGTGGAGGGGTAAACATATTAAAGAAATCATAGATCTGAATAAGTTAATTATTTCTCTTCTCTCTCCCTGGTCGAGGAAGTTCCATGAAGGTGGGAACCATGCTTTATCTTCTCTGCAATCTCTACCCCACCCATCCTTAGTCTCTAGCATGGTGAATCTCACAGAACAGGGGTTCAATCAAGATGAGTGGTACTGAATTGTCTTTCCCACAGGGTTTTAGAAATTATGCCATTTCAAACTCTGGGAATCTCTTTCTCATAACATTCATATGGAGGCTGTCCATATGAACCAATCTCACTATCTTGAGTATAGACAGAATGCTCATTCAACTTGCCTCATTTGTTTCAGGGCTAAGAATTTTTCTTACTACTAGATGAGATCCTTAGAGGAACCAATACTTTTCTGTGCTATATATGTGTACATGTATGTATGTGTCCTGACCACTGAACATATCCTAGAAAATGATAGAGATACTCTGACCATTTAAAAAATTCCCCAAGTCTTCTTTGGGCTCTACTACTAAGATGAATGGCCATGTAATCTAAAACATTTGGAATTTTTCATGCTGACAGTTATCCTGAAATCACCTTGGTCTATATATCAAATTATTTTATCTCTTTGTGGTAAACAGTATTCCTAACCACAAATTTCCTCTTTACTGTGGGTTTAGCACAGGGCCAGTTCCCTTGAGTTTACTGATTTATAAGGATCGCCGTAATGATTCTTTCAAAAAACAGGCCCAAATCAATTAAAAACCAAATCCTTGGAGCTGCAGTTAACCTTATAGATCACACAGTCCAGCTTCCTCATTATAGAGATGATGGAACTGAGACCAGCAAGGTCATTCGTGAAGATATCACAGTCAGTCCTAGATGCTTCCAGCTCAGTGACGCCCCCCCACACCCTCACCTCCCCACCCCAAGCCCGATAGTTTTTATACAATACCACATCATTTGTGAAAGGCACGTTCTCCATAGAAAGATGAAACCCTGTATCATGGCAGTTTTGATGGACAATTTTTTCCCTACCTGAATTCCAAGATCTTTCCTGGGTAGGAAGGCGACCTGTAGCATTTAAAAGTGCTTTATGCTATCTTCATTTGATTTTCATTTTCTTTTAGCTTTTCCAAATTTCCAGTCTGATTTCACCACTGAACTCCCCAAGTCTGCTTAGCTGGTGGTCAAGAGTTCCCTTTGGAGTCTGATCTTTATTAATTTTAAAATGGCCCATATTTAACCTACCCATATTTCTATCTCATTATGACGGGTTACACTCTTCCTCCATGGAGAGGGTGATAATCAGAAACAGATGTCTTCACCATTAAAGAAACACTGAGCTGGCAGTTACTTTTCTCTAAAAAACCCTGATAACAACAATACTTAGGGCATTCCAAGTTTCACTATCTTGTCCATGCCAGAAGCAGAAGCTCATGTGCTGCATAGTAATTGTTTCATGCTATACCTGAGTTTCACTTTATCTTCTTTTATTAATCCTTTAAGGAGGATGGAAACAAAATGGAAGTAAAAAAATACAATATTCATGGAAATTCTTATCTGTTATGCCCTATATACCGCAAAACCTAATTGACCTAATTAGAGGAATGGATGGTGTACTACAACATTAGCCTCACACAATTAACTGTAAAGCTAGAAAGGGGGCTTAGAGATGAACTAAATCAATACCTTTATTTTACAGATGAGAGCCTGAGGTCTGGTACCCTGGGCAAAGTCACACATTAGGGCTGGTACCTAGAAACCTAGGTTTCCTCACTCCAATTCAGCACTCTCTCTATAGATTCATAAATGTTTAGAGTTGGAAGGGTTTTTAAAGACCACCTCGTCCAGCCTGCTCATTTTATAGATAAGAAAAATGAGATTTAGCTAGAGGTAGTGATGTCTGATAACACCTAATAAGTGTTGAAATTGGGCTTGTAAACTAGTCTTCTGATTTTAAGGACAAGACTCTTTCCTATCTTTTACCGCTTGGTGTTTGATAAACCCAGCTCATTTAGATACTTTTAGTGGGTAACTTTGGGGCTTGTGTTTAGAAATTCTCGTAGTCTAAAAAACCAAGTCCAAATGATCTGACAACATATCACCCACTCCAGGACAAACATCATAGGCACATCCCTGGTGGACTATTAAGTACGGAGCTGTTTTTTTTTTTTTCTAGCACGATATCATGCTGAATTTCAAAGGTGGTGTCATTTGCTGATAAAAGGGAACACCTGGCTACAAAGGCACTGCTGCTGGATGATTCATAACAAATGAAAATCATTCTGGCCCCATGGAACTTTAAGGAATTGGTGAATTTCTCAGTGTTTGATAAGGGATGAAAATTTGGCACTCTGGATTTTTAAAAGCATATCATTGTTTGTATTCGGTGAAATTCCTTTCAAAATCAACTTTTTATGTTCCAATTATATTCAACAACATCCCAGCTAATGTTTCAGCTGCAATTCATATTAACTAATGCCCAAACAAGCCCTAATAGATATGGTTCTGAGCTCAATTGAAAACAATCAACGCTCATGAAATGAAGGGGGAAAAATGCTCATTTTATGCAAATTCTACATATCACTCAAGCTTAATTTTACTGATAATACAAGGTGGGACATTTTGAACATTATAGTGAATGTAACTTTTAAGCAGTGAGAGTTATTTTATAAAATGCTACCTCTGAAAAGCTGATTGCCAAACAGTACAAAAATGGTCTCTGGAATAAATGCCAAGTTCATTTTTATTTCACTTCGAAGGGAACTATCTTTCAAATCTCAACAGCTGGACTATTTAACACAATCTGGTGAATCAAAGTATAGTTCTTCTCTAGGCTCGCAGTAGGGCGTCTGCATTAGTGCATGGCAGTGGTCCAGCAAATGACGCACAGCCAGACAGTTTGAACTGTTTCATTTACAATAAAAATGGATAAAATGGCAATCATATTTACCACCTTCATGGACAGAAAACTGAAAGATTTAAATCTGTCTTTATAAAGTAGTTTACTAGAAAAACTCCAGAAAGGACATCCATTTTATATTTTCCCAAGGTTAAAAAAAAAAAAGAATGAGAGTCTAGAAAAGCCCTCTTACATCTTTTTCTCTGGTCCTTTACGCAGTTACTACAGCAGTTAGACAGCAATGCCATGATGGCAGAGATGGCTGTATTGTCTTTTTTAGAAATCCTGCTTTTCAGGGCTTTCTAATACACTTGTAGAATTTCTCCGTGTTAAAACGTGACCAAAAAAGTTCCAAATAAAAGATACAACTTTGCATTTCTGCTGATATGCTGCCATTTTCAAGTGTCCTAAGGAATGAGAAAAACACGAGTCTGTTTCTGTGATTTTTCTAAACCCTTTTCAGTTGAAAAGTAAAATTTAATTCCGTATTTTGAGCCTCTTTTTGTCTTCTGGCAAGGAGGGGGAATTCCAGCTATGTTCTCGAATGCTGACAAAACAGCTCAGTCAGTAACTACAACAGTGGCCATAAGTCAACATTTCATTCTATGTACCACATAGAAGTTTCATTTGTGTTTATTCTGGAGATCAGTCTTGGGAGAGCTCCTCTTTATAACACATAGGTGCCTAAAACATGACAATGATGACCCAGCTATTTTTCTTAAGGGAATAAATGTGTTGATACACTTCATGACTTCAAAATCTTTTAAAAATGCACAGGTTTTATAAAAGGCAATAACCTAGCCAAGAACGCCTACTGCCAATTTTTTCCCTCTTAAGATAAACATTTCAGATGGTGCCACTATTTAGCGGAACATAAAAACTTTTGAGCTCTTAAAATACAGCGGAGCATGATTAATCACATTCTCTAGCAAAGTCAGTGCTGCTAATTGTTAGTTCTTCCTGATTTCATTTTAGCTTTGTATCTCTAGTGCAAACAGTGGGTGCTTAATCAATGCTTGCCAGGCTGGGTTGGCTTGTAGTTGTAGCAGAGATGCTGAAATCTATATGACCTTGATTTCTGCCTATTTGTAATACCCACATAAAATGAGACAAAGAAGAGCACATGGGTTTGAGACTGGACCTTAACCCACCAAAAGCTGGAAAAACGAGACAAGTCAATTTAATCCTTGTACCCTCACAACACCATTGCAGCTGAGGCATGTCACTCACATCAAAAGTTTGATCATCTAAGCATTGCTTAAAAACAGAGACTTCTAAGAAACAAAGTCTCCCGCAGCCCTTATGTGATATAGTCTATGTATCATACATATATTTGCCCCCACAAAAAGGTCATCTTTTTCAAAATGCTTATTTTTGCTCTAAGTTCCCAAAACAATTGGATTCTATAATCATTTTTTAGATTTATGACAATTCACGAGGTTTTTAAAGGTTGCCCAAATGTTATGACTTATCACCGAACTAAATAAAAAAAAAAAAAAAACCCTTAAAAAACGGCTTGCTACAGTGAGCCTAAAATTATATACTGATTTTAGGGAACTACATTTTTTTGTTGTTGGGCATTTATTTATTTGCTTGTTTGTTTGTTTAGGACTAGATCTTCATTAGTGACTTCATTAGTGCAAAATTCCTCATTCTCATAATGGACATTCCTTCTAACAATGCAGGTCTGCATTTGTTCAGTAACTCATAACAACCTTAGATTTACCTCTCTACTTATTTCTTTTTAATAAATTTCGTTTTCTCTATGCTAAATGCATCTAGTCTGAAAGGCCATGAAAAGAGTCCCGCAGCAAAAGCAAATACCTTCCTTAGCATTTACCTTTATGCTCAATTCTCTACGTAGAAAGAAACAAGATATTCTGCGCTAAGTCTT
>JAQQSV010022834.1:0-10497 GCA_028646515.1 Pseudochirops corinnae
CAATGTGAAAGTATTTGCAGATCCTATACACAATTGCATGCCACCATGGGGGGGAGGGGGAAGGGAGGGGAGAAAATCTGAAACTCAAGTGATTGTGGAACTGAATCTTGTAAATTAAAAGTAAATGAGCAAATAATAAAAAAAATGTGTTCCTTTATCCACCCAGTCATCCTCTAGGCCATAAATTCCTTATCCTGTGTTTTCACCCTTCTTTAAGGACTCATGCTTGACAAAAAATTATACTATTTTCTCTTCTTAGTCACATAAGGAAATGTTCCACTTGTTATATTTCTGTACCCATAGACTAGCTAAGTGTCTGGTACACAGTATGTTTAATAAATACTTAGTAAATGATTGATTTACATCTCAAAATGGAATTATCTTTCTATTGTTTTGTTGTTACTAGAATTGTACTGACCTCCATCTGATTAAAATAAGAGAAGGTGACATTTGATTTACTAACATAAAAAATGAGTACTTGCAACTAGTGAAACCTCTTCAGTATTGGCAGACTTCAATAAGCAGAAGAAATGAGTGCTGATAATACAATAACAATATTTTCCATGAATAATTAAAAATTTAGCTTTAAACAATATCACTGAAAATAATGCAAATTGAAAATTTTGTGTTCACATAAAGTTAATACAAATATGAAAAGGAACTTTATTTTCAACATAGGAAACTCTAGGCATGTGGACTTTCTTTACCAATCCAGATAACTTAAAACTAGGTAATTCAACCCAAAGAAATTATCAGAGATATAGTTAAGTAGCTAGCCCAGAATCACATAAATTTAAATAGTACATAGAAGATGGACTTGACTGCAAGTATACCTATATGGTGTCTCTCTGTGTATGTATGAACATATATATAACACCCAAGGATAAGTGTATTACATGTGTGCAGGTAAACATTGGTATACACATTTGAATATGTGTACATACACTTGTATATGTGTGTATTTGTCTTAGATGCTTATATCTACATATGTGTGTATTCAACCAGTTTGCTTGATCACACAATGCACATGTTCATATGTACATATACTTGCTTAAACACATATTTATATATATATGTATATATACACATGTTAATTTTTTCCATCCACACTTCTGATTTCCTTGAATAATAGGGTATAACCATAAAAAAAAATCTTGATGTTAAATCAAGAATTTATTAAGTTGCAATTACATGCCAGACCCTATGTTAGTCATTGGTTATACAAAGAGAAAAACCCAGCTTTCTTATTTCTCTAGGAGATCAAATTATTGATGGAAACCTCATTTACATATAAAAAATAAAATTTGGAGATGAGATGTCAGGAGAGAAAGACTAGGAACTGAAAGGATTAGAGAAGGCCTTATGCATGAACTGGTAAGAATAAGTCTGATTAAAGAAATGGATTCTACTAGGTATTGGTTAGAAAGCAGTATATTCAGGGAATGAGGAATGCCTTTGAAAGAGCTTGGAGACAACAGACAGGCTGTTAGAAGGTTAAAATCACAAGCAGTTGAGTATGTGTTTGATCCTAAAATCAATGGGGAGTTAGAAGGAATATATATAGAAAGAGGGCACAGGTGTGAGTTGAATATGAAGGGATTATATCTAAAAAGAAAATTAAAGGGTGAGAGAAGAACATGCTGTGAGAAAGAGAAAGGGAGAGGTAGAATGGGATAAATTTTCTCAAATAAAAGAGGCAAGAAAAAGTTTTTACAGTGAGGGGGAAGAGGGGGTACAAAACGGGCAATGAGTGAAACTTAAACTCATCAAAATTGGCTCAAAGAAGAAATAACATACACACTCAATTGGATATAGAAATCTATCTTACCCTATAGGAAAGTATGAGGGGAAGGGGATAAAAGAAGAGGGTATGAATAACCAGGAGGGAAGATTGAGGGAGGAGGTAGTAAGAGCAAATTTTTTGAGGAGAGATAGAGTGAAAGGAGAGAATAGAATAAATAGGGGGTAAGATGGAGGGAAATACAATTAGCAATAGTAGCTGTGAAAAAAAAAATTAAATCAAGTTTCTCTGATAAAGCCCTCTTCTGAAACATATAGAGAATTGAATCTAATTTATAAAAATAAGAGCCATTCCCCAAATGATAGATGTTCAAAACATAGGGTCAGTTTTTCAGGTGACATATCTATAGCCGTATTAAAAAAAATACTCTCACTATTGATTAGAGAAATGAAAATTAAAACAATTCTGAGGTACTGTCTCATACCTATTAGATTGGCTAATAGAACAGAAAAGGTAAATGACAAATGTTAGAAGGAATGTGAGAAAAATGGAACATTAATGCATTGTTGGTGGAGTTGTAAACCAATGCAACCATTCTGTAGATCAATTTGGAACTATGAAAAAGGATTTTAAAACTGTGCATAACCTTTGACCTAGTAATACCACTACCAGGTCTTTATGCCAAAAGATATTTAAAAAAGAAAAGACTCATGTGTATAACAATATTTATAGCAGCTCATTTC
This sequence comes from Pseudochirops corinnae, assembly GCA_028646515.1. NCBI lineage: Eukaryota > Metazoa > Chordata > Mammalia > Diprotodontia > Pseudocheiridae > Pseudochirops > Pseudochirops corinnae. Next base: position 2,485 of record JAQQSV010022834.1, read on the forward strand.
TAGGAATAAAGAATTAGAAATTGAGGGAATGCCCATCAATTGCGGAATGACTGAATAAGTTGTGGTATGTGATTAAGATGGAATACTATTGTACTATAAGAAATGATAAGTAATATACACTCAGAAAAACCTAAAAAGACTCCCATGGGCTGCTGCAAAGTGAAATGTACTGCATATAGAGTAACAGGAGTATTGTAAGATCATCAGCTCTGAATGACTTAGCCATTCTCTACAATACAATGATCTAAGGCAACTCTGAAGAATATATGATTTAAAATGCTGTGCATCTCCAGAGAAAGAACTGTTGGTGTCTGAATAGAGATTGAAGCATATTTTTTTAAACATTTTTTTTAACATTTCTTGAGGCTTTTTTATGGTATCTGAATACAAAGAGAAGCATACTTTTTTCTTACTTAATATTTTTTTTGTCTATGTTTTCTTTCACAATATGAGTATTGTGGAAATGTTTTGTATGACTACACATGTACAATCTGTATCAGTCTGCTTGCTTTCTCAATGAGGGTGTGGTAGGAAGGAACAAGGGAGATAGTTTGGAGCTCAAAGTTTTAAAAATGGATGTTAGATATGGAAGTTGGCTTCATAGACGTGATCCTTTAACCCACTGGAGTTAATGAGATCACCAAGACATAGGAAAGAAAGAGAATAGAAAAAAGCCCAGGATACAGCCTCGAGGGATACAGTCTATATAGCTCATAACTCTCTCTCTCTTTCTCTTTCTCTCTCTCTCTCTCTTTCTCTCTCTCTCTCTCTCTCTCTCTCTCTCTCTCTCTCTGTCTCTCTCTCTCTGTCTCTTTCTCTCTCTCTTTGTCTCCCTGTCTCTGTCTCTGTCTCTCTCTTTCTCTCTCTGTCTCTTTCTCTCTCTCTCTGTCTCTCTCTCTCATTTTTGCAACATTATTCTCTTTTGGTTTTCCCCATAACTGATCATCATTCCTGATCAGTCTTTATCCCCGGTGCAACATCCATTTTTGACCCCTTAAAGATATGTTTTAGTTCTGAGTCTTTTTCCCTTCTCTTGTTCTACTCAATCAGTAACCTGATAACTTGATCTTAATTTTTTCTTTGATGATCACTATACAAACTATACGAACCTATACTTCTAGCTCTAGCATATTTTTGGAGCACCCGTCCTTTATTTCCAAATGCCTGCTAGGCACTTGAAGCTATATAGCCAGCAACCACATCTAACTTAACATGTCCATAACAGGAGTCATTATCTTTTTCCAAGAAAACTATTCTCTTCTGAACTTTTCTATTTCTGTGGAAGGTATTGTTATACTTCTGAGATAAAACTTCTCATTGTGGCTCAAGCCACATAATCATTCGATTACCAAATTATGTCATTTCTACTTCTGAAACATTTTTTCTTTTTTATATCATTCTTTTCATTCATATAGTTATATGGTTATATACTTGTGTAGATCCTCATCTTTCTTGCTAGATTATTGTAAAAAGTATGCTATTTGATTATTTTGACTCTGATCTCTCTTCTCACCAATCTCTCTTTCACACGTAAGTCAAAGTGATTTTCCAAAAGCACAGATCCCTACTCAGAGAACTATGGAGACTAACTGTTTTAGGATCAAACATACTCCTCTGTTTAGCATTTAATGACCTCTCTAAGCCAGAGACAGTTGATATTTTCAATATTTTTATACATTACCCCCCTTCTTTCACTCATCATTATGGTAAAACTGACTGACTCTGTAGATTCATCACATGTGACATCTCTTATCAATATACCTTTCTACACCCTGTTTCCCATGACAAGAATGTTCTGTAGTCCATCTTCATTACTTCTTCATAGAATGGCTTATTTCTTTTAAACTTCAAATATTGATTCCTAAAGGAAGACATATCTAACCTCCCCTCCTCACCTTCACTTACTCTTTCTCAATTACTTGGCAATTTTTATACATTTATGTGTGTACATAATACATATACATACATGTGTGAGCACACATGTGCATGCATATTACATATAATTATACATGCATATATGTGTTTATGTATTTGTCTATAAATACAGGTTGTCCCAAATCTTAAAGCTTGAAGCTGCATTAAGACTTTTGGGACATCTTGTATTTACGTGTCGTGTCCCTCAATTGAAAGTCAAATCTCTAAGGATATTTTTCTTTTTTCTTTCTATTTGTAGAGTCTAGCAAAGTACCAAGAACATAGTAGATATTTAGTAAGTCATTTGTTCATTGATTGAGTGATATGAGCAACCATATGCCAACCGAAAGAAGGATCAAACACCATGGAGAGATCAAAAAGGATAGCAACTGAGAATTTATTATGGGGAACTACTCATCAGGTTTGTAATATAATATTTCTTTAGGCATTTATAAGTTAAAAGGACTTGTCCAGGTTCACACAAAATAACATTAATTAGATGAAGAAATTAAACCCTTTTCTTTCTGATTCTGAGGCCAGTTTTGTATCTAGTATGCTTCTGACCTTTACATACAAAATTGATTTTTTTTAAAGAAAAATAATGAAAGGATGAACAAATATCTAAAAATTTATACTTTTTAAAATGATATTTTAAGAGGCAAAAAGCACTGGGTTTGCAAAGTCCAGAAGTGCTCATCCCATATATCCTGATTTACTTTCTTTACCTCCTATAGACTGAATTGTAATGAGTCAAGAGTTCCATAAGGTGGCATCAACCAACCAGGGTGAGAAGAGGAACTATTGGTGAAACTATTATGACAGTAGACCTTTTGGTTTCATTCATTCTCAAGATTATCTCATGCAGAGGAGACATTCATGGAATATTTAATCAGTATTTTTGGATCCTGTTTCTATCAAGTTGTAACAGGTAAACCTCAAAAGATTCCAAGTTTGCATTTAGCTCAACACCCTAAAGTTGAGGCACATAGCCAGAGCTTATCAGAACGTTCCAGCCCTCATGAGCTTACAGCATTGTGCTCTGAACCTTGCAGAGATGACTATTCTTGAGAGATTTCTGACATTTCAGCTTTTTGCTTATAACCAAAAATGTCAGGCAAACAACCTTTATCTCAGGTTTTCTTAACCCAGGCAAGAAATAATGGGGAATGGGTTGGAATTGAAGAGAGCATATTTTCAACTTCTATCCAGCTTGAATCAAATTTGACTTTAGAAACAGAAAGATTCAAACAGAATTATGGTGTATTTTGAATCAGTTTTCTGTGACTTTTGAAATCACAGATACTGTGTTAATACTGAACCTGTCTTAATCTCTCATTTCTGTAAAACCAATTCACATAGAGTATAAGTTTCAGAGAAGGTGCTGACCTGCATTGTCAGAAGCAGGTAAAGTTCTAATTCCTAGTCATACACATAATTTATATGCATATCTTTGCATACATATACATATATTTTTGTACATTTGTCTTCAATAGGTCTAACAAAAACTATTAATAATACCAACCCCCACCCATTAAAATTCTTCCCTTGTTATGGCATGGAGATAATACTTATTTTTTCTCTTTAAATCTGTGCTGACAGAACATAAACTTTAGTGATGATATGCTAACAACTTGGAAAGGCCTCAAGTGTATGTTCAAAGATCTATCCTGTCTCTTCTCCAAAAATCAACTTTGCTGCTTGGAGAAAGACATAATCAATGTCTACAAGTAAAATAATTGTTCAGCTCCATCCTTTCAACTATGGAGACCATCCCTTAAATTCCAGAGGAATTATTATCTGCACCAGAAAGGAGGAATATTCATACTAAAGCAAATTCTTAAGTACTGAAGCATTAAACTTTTATGCTTTTATCTTTGAAAATAAGGACTTACATATCTAAAAACCAAGCTGTTAACAAACTAAACTAGTTGGTGTTGATTTGATTCCCCAGAGAAATAATAATCTAGTAGGAGAAAAGATTTGAGTAAACTGCAATACTTTGGTATGAAAAATGCTACAAAGCATAGTAGTAAATGTTCCTTTTCTTAATATGTTAATGCGCACATGTATTCATATATGTAAACTTATATATGTACATATATACTAACATACTATGTATATATGTATGCACATGTGTACATGTAGAAATGCTAACAGCCTTTCCAATAAGATAAAAGATAAAGCAACTAATTTCACTATCATTCCTATTATTGCTTATATTTCTAACAAAGCTAGCTTTAGCTGTTCTTAGGACAAAAATTAAATCAAGGAAGTGGAAAAAATATCTGTTATAGATGACATGCTTATTTAGATCATCTTAGAAAATCAATGAAAACAATATTTAGTATTAATCTTGATTAATTTCAATAAAAAGCTGGATATGTCCATAAGAATCATTAGATTTCACATTTATTGCTAATGAAATTCAGCAGAGGTAAATAAATATTTTCCATTCAAAATAAGTACAAAATGTATGTAATGTAGTAGTACAAGCAGTACTAGCAGTAGTAGTAATAGTAGTAGTAGTAGTAGCAGTAGTAGTAGTAGTAAAGACTCTATTACAGATAAATTCAGTGGCCTAATAAGTAGCTACTATAAAGCAAAAAGCTCCTTATAGAAATAAACTAAGATCAATTACTAGAGTACTACTAATTGGTTATGGTAGTGCCATGTTAAAATAAATATGTGTATGTGTGTGCACATATATTTAATATATAATGTCTTATATAAAGAGTGACTAATATAAATAGATATAGTGATTCTGTTTCAATTATTTTGCAGATTTAATACAAAGTAAATCGAATTACCAATGAAATTAATGGACCTGGAAAAAATAACAAAAGTTATTTAAGATAACTTAAAAGGTTAATATCTCAAACGAACTAGAGAAATAAAATAAGATGCAAAACAAAACTATTTGGGTCTGGTTAAAAATAGAAAAGTCTATCAGTGAAACAGCCAGATAAACAAGTCTTGGAGGAAATCAAAAAAAGTAGCCAATATTCCGCAAATACGAGGACATCAATTACTTGGGCAATTATCTCCTGATTGGCAGAAAAGCAACCAACCAACCAACTAATGGCAACAGTAACATCAATCTTTGTAATGGTAATTAATTTAAGTTTGAAGACCCCTTTTTGTTATGTCAAGGAAGCAGGTACTTAGCCCTTAGACAAGCCTCTGTTGAAGAGGCAGAGGGTGTGAACTCTGTGCCCTGTTGCTGACATAACAGGAAGGGTTTGGCTGAAACAGGAAGCCAATGCTTTGTGTGTATATAAGAAGAGCCCCAGAGACAGAGAGAGTCAGAATTTTTCTCCTGGCAGGCTCTTGGTAGAGGAGAGAGAGAGAGCGTTTCTCTCAGTGAGCATCTGGAAGCTGACTTTGAACTGAGAGAGGATTTCCTTGAGACCAGAATCTGGTGAAGGCTGAAATTGCTGCTAAGAAGGCTGCCTGGAAGGCTGAGATTTCTTCTGGGTCCTAGCACCAGCCACATTGTTGGAGGACTGAAGAAGCATGACCAGGATAAGACTTTGTTTGTGGCTTGGTTGATCTTTGAGTTCCCAGCAACAGAAGTTGTGAAGACTTGGAGATGTACTGGACCCTATGAACTTCAGTGTGTAGCAGGAACTGCCAGGAGGATGACTGGACAGGGACCTGGAAGCTGTCTGCCTCACCTCTGAATCCAGGTGACAGTTTGTTGGATTCAGGTAGGAGCTGGGACCATGCAAGTGGATTCAGGGAGTCTGAGAGACCACCCTGAGTCAAGATGAAGATAAGTCTTCTCCTTGGATATTGAATTTGGTGATGAAATTGAAGTTTACTAGAGGCCAAGGGGTGGAGGGTTTGTGTAATTTTCTAATAAATGTATTTAGTGATTAACTATACTTAGTGACTGATTGCTAGATAAGTGACTGATTAAGTTAACCTATGATTGTCCCATGAGTAAAAGACTAACTATTGTATTGTGAGATGACTGAATGACTGAGTGAGGAGACAAACCTCCTTAGGGATACCAGATGATTGCTCTTTTATTCTTTGTTCTAAATACTGTGACAACGTTGGTGAAAACTGTGTGGCCATTTTAATGGTAAGTTGCTGTGAATGCTATATTTGGATTTTCTGTGATAAGATGTAATGTTGTGAATATTATATTGTGATTTATTGTGAATGTTTGCGTTGATTTGTTATGGAATAAATAGAGTTTTCACTATACTGTGCAATTGGAACATTAAAAGCTGTTCACAGTATCATTCTTTTGGGAAGCTGCTGATGCATGGCCTTACAGTCTTACTGGGAAACCTAGAAAATAATTTGTTAGAAGTTAGATTTAGATTAAAATTTTGCAAAACACATCCTAATGGGTTTCAAATGTATGCATAACATCAATTTTAAAAAAACAGATCATTTTCAAAGAGAAGAGGAAAAATAGAATGAGGTTTCTCGCACAACTATAAAAAGGAAAAATGTATTAACTGTACAAAGAATAAATGCAATCAAAGAAAATAGTAAGGAATTCCATATGAAAGTATGCTTGAAATCAAAACAATTAGAAAATCAAAATAAAATTTAAGACCACTCTGATGTTTTTTATATTAATTAGTATGCCATTGGAAACTGTAACAAAGAGTTCTGGAGCAACTTTGGGAAGACAAATGCATTGTTGATGGACCTTGGATAGTTCCAGCTGTTTTGAAAGACAATTTGCAATTATACTAACCAAAACCTCGAAACTGTCCATACCCATTTGACTCAATGATAGGCTTATACCAAAAGGAGTTTAAGACAGCAAAAACAGAGGGAATACAATCATACACGACATATGTTTTCAAACATGGTCACATAAAATGCAGCAAGGGAGAAAAAGAAAGAGGCATGAATCTTATAAGATATATTTTCAGACATAGTCGCTATATATATATATATATTTTATTTTCTTCATCATATTTATTTGTTGTGGGGAATGATTATTTTTGGTTAGGTAAATGTAGACCATTGGAAAATAAGAATAATATTTTAAAAAGAAAGAAAGAATGAATCATCAAAATATGGTTTGAATTTTGGCTAACCAACTACCTTCCAACTGATATTCACAGATTTGGGGCCTTAGGACAAGACTGTACTAAACAAGTTAATCTGTGTTTTCATCCTAATAAAATATCTTCTTAAGATGTTATTCCATTTGGTTTCTTGGTCATCCTTTCAGTGGATCAATTTGACTAAGCAGCTGGACCCTGTGGTCCTGCTCTCCAGTAGATATAACTTTTTCCCATAAAATGAAATTTTCTGCTGTGAGACACCATATCTAATCAGAGAGGGGGAAAAGACAGATATCTCTCACACCATTTTTTTACCCTGAAAGGGGAATTTTAAGAAAGGTTAAAGGGAATTTTTCTCTTAAACCTCTTACTTCTACACAAAAAATCGGCTAAAATTGTGTGTGTGTGTGTGTGTGTGTGTGTGTGTGTGTGTGTGTGTGTGTATGCCAGGAGAGAGACAGACACAGAGAGACAGACAGACAGAGAGAGAGAGAGAGAGAGAGAGAGAGAGAGAGAGAGGGACGGAGGGAGAGGGAGAGAGAGAGAGATAGAGAGAGAGAGACAAAGAGATCTTTTATAATGGCCACTTAGAAGAAATCTTAACCAAAAGGTGCAGAGCTAATAGCAAAAAAGAAAGTAAATAGTATCAATGAAATTATATTGAAAAGTCCTTTTTTTAAATTTTATTTATTTTTTAAATTTTATTTTAGTTTATGTCATTCATTTCCACGAAATTTTGAGTTACAAATTATCACCCCATCTTTCCCCTACCCACCACCCCAAATCAGCCATCCCAGTGTATCCTACCTCCCCCATTTTTTTTTCTCCTATGACTTCTATTTTCTATTTTCTCCTATTTTCTCCTATTTTCTCCTATGACTTCCCCCCTCACCCCTCTGACTTTTCAATAAGGCAGGATGGATCACCCAACCACAGTGCCTGTGTATCTCAAGTTCCAGTTGGATGTAGTTAATAATAATAATAATAATAATAATGATGATAATTGTGTATGTATATATATATATATATATATATATACATATATATTTTTAATATTTGATTA
>JAQQSV010022835.1:0-10497 GCA_028646515.1 Pseudochirops corinnae
CTATTTTCCAGGTCAGTGGTTTTATCAATAAGATATTTCACATTGCCTTCTATTTTTTCGTTTGTTTGCATCTGTTTAATAGTATCTTGATTTCTCATAAAGTCATTTGCTTCCATTTGCTCCACTCTAGTTCTGAAAGAATTATTCTCTTCAGTGAGCTTTTTAGATTCTTTCTCCGTCTGGCAAAGTTGACTTTTTAAGGCATTCTTATCCTCATTGGCTTTTTGGGCCTCTTTTGCCATTTGAGTTAATCTATTTTTTAAGGTATTATTTTCTTCAGTGAGGGTGTTGACTCTCTTTTCATGATTTTCTTGCATCATTCTCATTTTTCTTCCCAATTTTTCCTCCACTTCTCTTATTTGGTTTTCAAAATCCTTCTTAAGCTCCTCTATGTCCTGTAAACAGTTTACATTTTTCTTGGAAGCTTTTGGTGTGGGAGTTCTGACTCTGTAGTCTTCCTCCTGTCCCATGCTTTGATCCTTTTTGTCCCCAAAAAGGGAATCTAAAGTTGGATCTCTGAGCTTGGTTTGCTTCCTTTGCCTGCCCATGTTGCCAGTCAGTTAATTTGGTTTTTGAGCCACAGTAGATCTCTGCTTCCTGGGAGGAGAGCTTTGTCTCAAATTGCTGGAGTTTTCAAAGCTGTTGGAGCTATTTGGAGGCCACCATCTCTGCAGCTCCTACCAACTTTGGCTCACTGGTCACACACTTCAATTCTACCACCCAAGATCACAATCCTGATCCAGGCAGGTTAAGGCAAGAGCACTTTGCCTCTGAATGATTGCTTGGCCTCCACTGCAATCTGTAGGCCAAGAACTCTGAAGCAGCAACATAGAGGTGGCTGCAGGGCCGCCATACCACTTCTTGCCCTGGGAGCAGACAGCTGGACCCGCTTCTCTCCCCTAAATTTAGCTGAGTTCCACTGACCTTTTATTTGTCCTTGGCTCTTATTGGTTGATAATTCTGGAAACTGCCATAGCTGCTGGTGATCAACTCTCCCAAATGCTCCACCCACAGCTTGTCCTGGCCATCCTCAGGCTAAAATCAGTCTTGGTTTCCAGCCCACTGTGATGAGCCCTTCCCATCCGCCTGTTGGGCTGCCTTCAGTGGGAATTTTGTTTCTCTGTACTTTTGTGGGTTTTGGAGCTCTAAAATTTGTTGAGTCATATTTTATAGGTGTTTGAGGAGGTTATGGGGGAAATGTGGAGTTCTCTGGCTTCCAAGCCCCCATCTTGACTCTGCCCTCCCATGTAGTGAATTTTCATAATTTATAAAAAAAGTTATTTTTAATTAATGGAATAAACAATCATTTCTGTAACATAGTACAATAAAAATATGATTGCACAAGAAACTGCAAATCTACAATGCACAACTTGCTATTCCTTTCAAATATACAACAAAATTATCATGTAAATTTCTTTTTTCTTCCTTCCTTCCTTCCTTCCCTCCCTACATATGGCTAACATTAGACTCAAATAAAGGACATATAAACCATCATAATGTATAGATGAAAAAGCAGAAACCCAGAGAAGTAAGTTTACATGCCCAAGATCACTACTGAGTAGTTCTGCTAAGGTTTTTCTAGGTCTTGATTCAATGTTTTCATCCATATACCACAATACCTTTCATTGCTGTGTGTCTTAGCAACACTTCTTCAAAGCTGGCACACAGCCTATAATGATAAGAATTAAATAGGTACTCAACTAGTTCTTCCTGAGTCAAAGGCATTTTACTCATAGACCTTTAGAATTTACCCAAGTATAAATTGTATCAAACACTAGGACAGCCAGAGAATGCATTGCATTTCCTCTACTTTATGCTCATCTTTGAATTTAGTTTAAGAGAATGCAGATTATTTGTTTAGAAGTAGTAAGCTCTTTTGCAAATATGTTTGATCCAAACTATCTTAGATTATATTTAAGCAATATGTTGCTTATCTGACATTCTCAGGAAGTGCTATATTGATGTTTTCAGCTTCTCCCAGTGAGAATGAACATTTGGGAGAGACAAATGATCATAAATAAATACTCTTCTTTAATGTTATGATTTGCTTTATAAAACTGGGATTACTGTGATTGGTTTTACTCTCCATTTTAAAGTGACAGAAAAGATTTATCTCTTCTAAAGAAGTTGTATAGAATTCAGGTCAAACACAAGGGACTATGCAAGTTCCAGATGACTGTGGATAAAACATTTAATTCCTTTCTGCTAAAAAATAGTAAAACTTCTAGGGGTGGAGTCAAGATGGCAGAGTAGAGAAACACTCAGTGCAGCTCTCCCAACAACCATCTCCAAATAACTTTAAAATAATGCCTCAGAATAAATTCTGGAGTGGGAGAGACAAAAAAAGTTCTTAGTGAGACATTCTTTCATCTAAAGACAACACAGGAAGTTAGAAAGAGAAATCTCTATCATTAAGTTGACCCAGAGCCCACGGGAATGAAATACCAATGGTGAGAATAATGGGTAGTGACAAAAGTAGCAGCAGCTTCAGGAACTCTTAAACCAGAGATGGTAAGGAAACCTGGTAAATGATCAGAAAGATATTACTGGGTACTGCTCAGCTAACACAGGGTGCAGGGGCAGATACTGATTGGCAACTCTCTTACCTATACCCATTTCTTAATCATAGTTCAAGGGTAGAGAAGAGCACTTTCAGTCTAAAGAGAATGGGAACCCTGAAGGAGGTATCATTTCTGGTCCTCAAGGAGGAAGGGCCCTGAGGAGCAGTATCAATTGCAATACCTTGGCATCAAGGACTCACCTTGGGTAATGACCAAAGTGTAGAACAAGAAGAGTAGTGATCAAAATGGTCAAAGGATATGAACAAGCAGTTTTCAAATGAAGAAATTAAAATTATCTAGAGTCATAAGAAAAAAATGCTTTAAATCACTACTGATTAGAGAAATGAAAGTCAAAACAACTCTGAGGTACCATGTCACACCTCTCAGAATGGCTAATATGACAAAATGGAAAAATCATAAGTATTTGAGAGGATGCAAGAAAATTGGAACTGTAATGTATTGTTGGTGGAATTGTGAACTGATCTAACCATTCTGGAGAGCACTTTGCAACTATGCCCCAAAGGCAATAAAATTGTACATACCCTTTGACCCAGCAATACCACTATCAGGTCTAAAGAGACGATAAAAAGGGAGAAGGAACCACAGATACAAAACTATATTTATAGCAACTCTTTTTGTGGTGGCAAAGAATTGGAAATAGAGGGGGTGCCCATCATTTAGGGAATGGCTGAACAAGAAGTGGTAGATGAATATAATGGCATATTGCTGCTCTATAAGAACTGATTAGCATATGAATTTTAGAAAAACCTGGAAAGTCTTGTATGAACTAATACAAAGTGAAGTGAGCAGGACCAGGAGAACACTGTACACAGTAATAGCAGCATTATACAATGACCAACTTTGTTAGATTTACCTTTTCTCAGCAATACAAGGATCTAAGTCAATTCCAAGAGACTCATGATGGAAAATTCTATCCTCATCCAGAGAATAAACTCTGGAGTCTGAATGCAGATAGAAGCATAATATTTTCTCTTTTTTTCTTTCCTGTGGTTTTCCCCTTTTGTTCTGATTCTTCTTTCACAGCTTGTCTAATATGGAAACATGTTTAATATGATTGTACATGTACAGTCTATATAAGATTGTGTGCCATTTTTGGGAGGAAGCAGGGAAGAGAAGGAGAAAAAAAACATTTGGAACTCAAAATCTTATAAAAGTGATTATTAAAAACTATCTTTACCTGGAATTATAAAAAATAAATACTATTAAATAGGGGGAAAGAGTTGTGATCAAACTTTTCCCCAGATCATACCACCTGGTAAGTACTGAAAACTTCTAAACCCCCACAATCTGTTTTGAAAACAATACTACAAAAAAAACGAAACAAAAACAAAAACAAAAATAAAAAAACTTGAAACTTGAGAAAGAGCCCCACCCACTCCCACATTTGGAACACAGTACAATATTAACAAAGTTTCAAATAACAAAATGGGGTGGAAAAATGAACAAAAAAACTAAAGAAAAAGGACCTGACCATAAAAAGCTACCATGGTGACAGGGAAGATCAAGATACAAATTCAGAAGAAGACAGTGAAGTCAAAATAGCTATAAGCAAAACCTCAAAGAAGAAATATCAATTGGACCAACAAAATTCCTGGAGGGCCTAAAAATTAATTTTCAAAGTCATGTAAAAGTGGTAGAAGAAAAATTAAATGAAGAAATGAAAGCAAAGAAAGAAAATTATGAAAAGACTATTAACAGCTCAATAAAAGAGGCATAAAAAATCTGGAAGACAATAACATTTTATTAATGTTTTCCAATTCCAACAGAATTGGAAAAATGTAAAAAGAGGTATAAAATTTATTCATGAAGATAATTCCTTAAAAAGAACTAGTCAAATGGAAAAAGAGGTATAAAAACTCAATGAAGAACCTAAGTGCTTAAAAAGTAGGATTGGGCAAATGGAAACTAATGGCTCCATGAGACTTCAACAAATAATAAAAGGAAGTCAGAAAAAAATGAAAAAAATAGAAGAAAATGTGAAATATCTCATCAGAAAACTAACTAACTAACTATTTACCTGGAAAATAGGATGAGGCGATATAATTTTAAAATTATTTGACTACCTGAAAGCCATGATCAAAGAAAGAGCTTCAACACCATATGTCAAGAAATTATTGAGAATAACTGCCCTAATATCCTAGAACCAACGTTAAAATAGAAATTGAAAGAATCTACCAATCACCAACTGAATGAGATTCCAAAATGAAAACTCCCAGAAATATTATAGCCAAATATCAAAACACCCAAGTCAAAGATAAAAATACTTTCAAACAGCTGGAAACAAACCATTCAAATACTGTGGACCAACAGTCCAGAGCCACAATGCAGGAATGGAGGGCTTCAAATATGATATTCTGGGAGGCAAAAAATTTGAATCAGAGCAAAGAATAACCCACTCAGCAAAACAGTATAGTCCTTTAAGGAGGAAAATTGATATTTAATGAAAAAGAGGAATTTCAAGCATTCTTGATGAAAAGACCAGAGCTAAATAGAAAATCCGACTTTCAGATTCAAGATTCATGATAAACCTAAAAAGACAAACATGAAAGAGAAGTCATAAGACACCCAACACAGTTAAACAGCTAACCTTTCTATATGGGAAGATGATACATTAATCTTCTAAGACTATTATCATTATTAAGGCAGTTAGAAGGATTCTACATAGAAAGATGGTGCAGGAGTGAATTGATTCTTTTGAGATGATGAGAACAAGTGTATAGACAAGAAAGAAAAATGCCCTGGGAGACGAGAGAAGGGAGAGGAAAAATGGAGGAAAATATTTTGCATAAAAGAGGCACAGAAGGGAGAGGTTTTATAGTACAGGGCAAAATTTTGGGGAGAGGGATGATAAATGCTTGAACATTTTACTCACTCCTCAATTGGCACACACATATTCATTTGGGAAGACAAATGTTTCTTACCCAACAGGGAGGAAGAAGGGGTAGGGGATACAACAAAGGTTAGATGATAAAAGGGCAGGCTGGTAAAAGAAGGCAGTGATTACAAGCAAAACAGACAATAAAGGAGAGGAAGATAAAGAGAGACTGAGAAAGAGAGAGAGACAGAGAGAAAGAGAGAGAGAGACTGAGAAAGAGAGAGAGACAGAGAGAAAGAGAGACAGAGAGAGAGAGAGATAGAGAGAGAGACAGAGACAGAGACAGAGAGAAATAGAAGACAATGGGATGGAGGGAAATGTACAGTTAGGGATTATAACTGTGAATATGAATATGAAGAATTCACCCATGAAATAGAAGTGAATATCATAAAGGAATAGAAACCAAAATAAAAATATGTTATTTACAAGAAACAAACATGAAACAGAGAGACTGTAAAATTAGGACTTGGAGCAGAATCTATTATTCTTCAGGTGAAGTAAAGAAGGCAGAGTTAGCAATCATCATCTCAGACAAAGCAAAATCATAAATAGACCTAGTTAAAAAGATAAGCAGGGAAACAACATTTTGCTCAAAATTATCATAGAAAATAAAGTAATATTAATACTAAACATATGCACCAAATGGCATAGCATCTAATTTCTTAAAGGAAAAGTTAATTGAATTACAGGAGGAAACAGATAGTAAAACTATACTTGTGGGGGACCTTAAATCTCCTCTCTCAAAATTAGATTAATCTAACTATAAAATATATAAAAACAAAGTCAAGGAGATGAATAAAATCTTTAAAAAGTCAAATATAATACAACTCTGGAGAAAACTGAATGAGAATGGAAAAGAGTATACCTTTCTCTCAGATGTACATTGCACCTTCACAATAATTGACCATGAATTAGGACATTAAAAAACCTCACAACCAAACGCACAAAAGAAGAAACGCTAAATGCACCCTTTTCACACCATAATGCAATAAAATTACATTTAATTGAGAAAGTGGAAGGCATAGATTAAAAGCTAAATGGGGATTAAATAATCTAATCTTAAAGAATGAGTGGTTCAAGTAACAAAACAGAAATAACAATTTCATTCAAGTGATTGATAACATTGAAACCACATTCCAAAATTGATGGGATGCTGCCAAAGCAGTACTTATGGGGAAATTTTATATCTCTAAATGCATACATCAATAAAATAGAGAAAGAGCAGATCAATGAATGCATGCAACTAAAAAAAGAGTAAAGGAAGAAAATAAAACCCCCCAATTAAACACCAAATTGAAAATCTAGAAAGCCATAAGAGAAATAAATAAAATTGAAAGTTAAAAATTAAAAAAAAAGGTAGAGTTGGTTAATTTAATTTAAAAAAAAGAAAGAAGAAAATCATATTACTTTTATCAAAAATGAAAAAGGTGAATGTACCACCAGTGAAGATGAAAATAAATAATTTGGCCATTTCAGCCAATTATATGCTAAAAAAAACTGACAATCTACATGAAATAAATATATATTTTTTTAAAATATAAACTGCCCAGATTAAAAGCAGAGGCAATAATATTATTAAATAATTGTATATTAGAAAAATAAATTGAACAAGCCATCAATGAGCTGCTTAAGAAAATATCCCCAGGACCAGATGAATTCAAAAGTGAATTTTATCAAATATTTAAGGAACAGTTAATTCCAATAGTAGATGAATTCTTTGAAAAAATAGATAAATAAGAAGTTCTACCAAATTCCTTTTACGACACAAATATTGTTTTGATAACTAAACCAAGGGGAACAAAAGCAGAGGCAGAAAACTACAGACCAATTTTCTTTTAAAAATTTTGTTTTTAGTTTTCAACATTCACTTTTATGATATTTTGAGTCCTAACTTTTCCCCTTTCCATTCCTCCCCCCTTTCCAAGATGTCATGCAATCTGATATAGGCTATACATGTATAATCACCTTAAATGCTTTCCCACATTCGGCATGTTGAGAGAGAAGATCAGAACAAAAGAGGAAAAAAAACCTTGAGAAAGAAAGAAAAAAAACCAAACAAAAAAGAGATGCTTCTATCTGTATTCAGACTCTGTAGTTCTTCCTCTGGATGTGGATAGCATTTTCCATCACGAGTCTTTAGGAACTGTCTTAGATCATTGCAATGCTGAGAAAATCTAAGTCAGCGCACAACATTGCTGTTATTCTTAGACTGATTTTCTTAGTGAATATTGATGCGAAATGATCTAGACATATAGGATATCATAATTAAATTGAGAGAGAATGGAAAAATGTACCTGTTACATCTATGGAGGAATCAAGATTTATGAGTAAACAAGAAATAGAGAGGATCAAGGAAAGCAAAGTAGTTAATTTTGATTTATGAAATTGAAAAGCTTTTGCACAAATAAAACTCATGCAGCCAAATTAGCAAGGCAGCAGGAAACTGGAAGAAATGTACAGAAAGTTTCTCTGATAAAGGTGTCATTTATCAGCTGTATAGATAAGTTAGAAGAATTAATAAAAAGTAAGAGGTGTTCTGTGCTTGAAAATAGTCAAAGGATATGAAGAGGCAATTTACAGTAGAAATCAAAGCTATCAATAGTCACAAAAAATGCTCTGAATCATTACTGATTAAGAAATGCAAATTAAAACAACTTTGAGATACCTTTCATACCTATCATATTGGCTAACATGACAAAAAAAGAAAATTACAAATTCTGAAAGAGATATGGAAAAATTGGCACAATAATGCACTGTTTTTGGAGTTGTGAACTAGTTCAATCATTCTGGAGAACAATTTGCAACTACATCCAAAGAACTATAAAACTATGTATACCCTTTGAGCCAGCAATGCCACTATTAGATCTATACACCAAAAAGATCAAGAAGAAGGGAAAAGGAACTATTTGTACAAAAATATTTATAGCAGCTCTTTTTGTGGTGGTGAAAAATTGGAAATTGAGGGGATGCTCATCAATTGTCACTGGCTATACAAATTGTGGTACATGACTTTGTTGGAATACAATTGTGAAATACTTAACTGTTCTGATAAATGTAACGATCTAAGACAATTCCAAAGCATCCATGGTTAAAAAAAAAAGATAGCCCCTCCAGAGGGAACTGATACACTCTAAATGCAAGTTGTAGCACACACACCCCCCCCCACCTTCTAAAGCTTTATTTATTTTATTTGTGTTCTCATTTACAATTTGGATGACATGGAAATGTGTTTTGCATAACTTCATATGTATAATCAAAATCAAATTACTTCCCTTCTTAGGCAAGAGGAAGGAGAAGAAGGAAGGGACAGAATTTGGACCTCAGTATTTTTTTTTTTGAAGTGATTCTTATTTTTTTACATGTACTTTTGATTAGAAAATATTTAGTAAAATAAAAATAATTTAAAAATGAAAAATAGTAAACTAAGAGTGGGAAGTTACATGCATTGTTAATTGTAATAGCTACAGTAATTTGCTTAACTTTTTTTTACTACAACAAAATTGTTTACTGGAAAGAGAGTTGTAGAAACATATATATGTGTATGAATGTATGTATATATAAGCATAAAAATGTTTTATCCCTATTATTTTGCTTCCATTTTTCTCTTTATCAACATTTTTTCCATTCCAAGAAAAAATAATATTTTTCTTATTTCCAAATGGATTTTTTGTAAAGTTGAAAGTAATCCGGTACCCTTTCCCAATGAAATATTGCTTTAGAAGTCAGACCCTAATAATTCCAGACAAAATTCTCATGTGGATGTTTATTATGTCTTATGACTCTTCAAATATCATTGCCCATCAAAATGAGAGCACAATTTTTGTAAAGCAATGTATGCAACACAACCTTTCTTTGTCTAGACCAGACCTTGATTTATTTTCTTCCATTTTCTTTCCCGTCTACTTATTAATGTGTACTGTATGCTCAGGACAGATGTCATCCTGGGCACAAGATACTGTATATACTGTACAATGTATAAATTTCTTATCTCTTTTTACTTAATGCAGAGGAGGGGGAAGATGTTTCTGACAGGCATGGGTGATGAGGATTTTTTTTGGGGGGAAATGGAGTGGTCATATAATCCAAAGTACTGGGTTTGTAATTCATCCTGTGAACTGAAGCCCTGTCCTTTTGGGTTTGTATGAATGTAATAAAACCAAATTAAAGGTTGGTTTGATAAATTTTTAAAAAGTATTGTGGTCATGATAGTATCATTTTCAGTTTTTTCTGACTCGTGACCTCATTTGAGGATTTTTTTGGCAATTTGAACTTAGGAAGAGGAATCTTTCTGACTTGAGACCCAGTACTCTAGCCATTGAGCCACCTAGCCCCCAAGTATACCTGTCATGCCATTAAAGCAATCTGGTCTGTGGTCACACCAGACTTCATAGAGAGGTTCTAGTCAAAAATTAGTAGGATTTTCTTCCGTGAATTCCTGTAGACTTAGTTGTCTGGACTTGTAGACTTGTGAGGTGTTTAGTATTTCCTACCTTATTATGTTATTATTGATTCCTCGGGTCCTTATCAGTAACATGAAAGAGTAGAAAAGAGATGGTCTCTAGAGTCTCTTCTAGCTCTAGGACTCTCGCATCCCTGCTACCTTTTATTCTGTGACACCATTATTTCCTTGTTCATTAATTCATTATGATTTTTTTCAGTAACAAGTTTTGAAAGGTATTTCCTTCCCATTAATTCTATTAAAATATTTTTATCTTTTATATCTAAATTACATATCCAATCAGAATCTAATACAGTAGTAACTGAGTCTCTTTTGTGATATTCATATATACATAAATTAATATCTATGTGTGTATATGCATATATTTACACATATACTTACGTCAATTCCAAATTGACCTCCATATTTCTTGATGGATTAGATGGACATTTTCTTTTATTGATATCATTTTTAGTCTCTCCTTTTACTTTGTTTCCAATTAATCTGGGCAATTTTCTTGAGATTTTCCCTAAAGTTTGGTATTCAGACTTTATATTTTAAAGTTTTTTTAAGGACATATGAACTTTGCATTCTGTCTGTAC
>JAQQSV010022836.1:0-10497 GCA_028646515.1 Pseudochirops corinnae
ATGTGTACTGAGGCCAGGGCCAGGAAATCTTGGTGTTTCCCCTGAGTTACCTGAGGCCGGGGGTAGTCTGCTTCAGGTTTCCACCTCTTTCTCTGGGCTGCTTCTCAGGCAGGCTCACAGTAGTAGAAGGGTGGGGCTGTGGTTTGCTGATTGGCCAGGTGGTTCGGTGGTTCTAAAGCACACCTGGGCTTTTGTTGTTAGCGCTTGCTGGCTCCACCCACCTGGGTTTAGGCTCCGTACAGTACAATCTCCCTTCCCCCTTCCTCAGTGATTTCCAAGCCTGGGGCTGTTTCCACTCATGCAAGAATGTACTCTAGGTGGGGCTTTTACCTCTTGATTTTTTTGTGTGTCAGGGAGGGGGATGAGAGCCCCTAGATTTCATTCCTCCATCCCCACTTCTGAAAGTCTGGGCATGTAGCTTCAAGAATATAGGCCGTGGGTTGCTAGCCCCAGGAAAAACCATTGATCCTGCTACGCACCCTGCGTTCCCTCCTACCCAGTTCCTTCGGTCCTCACCTCAGCAGTGAGAGGGCTGCAGAAGCCTCCAGCTGGGTGAGTCTGCTGGGTGGGGCTTCCCAGTCTCCTTTGGAATGTTTTTGTTGTGGCTACCTCCTGTACAACATCATGAGCCTCTATCCATGGTTCTTCAGACACTCTACCAAATCTAATCCCTTAAATTTATTCATCATCTCCACTTCATATTCATGAGGGATGATATTTACGTTATACCTAGTGGTCTATGGTTCTTCTACTTTCTTCAATTTAAGTCTGAATTTTGCAATGAGAAGCTCATGATCTGACCTATGGTCAGTTTCAGGTTTTGTTTTCACTGACTGTACAGAGCTTCTACACCGTTGGCTGATTTCTGTGTTGACCACCTGGGGATATGCATGTATAGCGCTGCTTTTTGGGTTGTTGGAAAAAAAGAGTGTTATGACTAGTGAGTCATCTTGACAAAACTCTTTTGTTTCTGCCCTGCTTCATTTTGCTCAAGGTCAAACTTTCCTCTTATTCCAATTATCTTTTTTTTTTTTTTTTGCTTTTTGGAGGGGGGAGGGCAGGGCTATTGGGGGTTAAGTAACTTGCCCAAGGTCACATGGCTAGTACATGTTAAAGTGTCTGAGGTCAGATTTGAATTCAGATCCCCCTGACTCCAGGGCTGGTGCTCTATTCACTTTGCCACCTAAATGTCCCTCCAATGATCTTTTGATTCCCTGTTTTAGCATTCCAATTCCCTATAATGAATGTGACATCTTTTTGAGGTGTTATTTCTAGAAGATGTTGTAGGTCTTCATAGAACTGATCAACTTTGGCCTCTTCAGCATCAGTGCTTAGAGCATAGACCTATATTACTGTGATGTTGAATAGCTTCCCTATGTTCAAACAGGTATCATTCTGTCATTTTTGAGATTATACCCCAGCACTGGTTTTCTCACCTTTTATTGAACGTGAGAGTTACTCTAGTTCTTCTAAGGCAGCAGTTCTCATTCTATGTGTCGTGACCCCTTTGGGGGTCTAACAACCCTTTCACAGGCATCACAGGGGTCACCTAAGACCATTGGAAAACATATATTTCCGATGGTCTTAGGAATGGAGACACAGCTCCTCTATCCATCTCCAGGCAGGTCCGCCCACATGCAGATACACCCACATATGAGTATTAAAGAGTTGCGGCATTAGGAAGGTTGAGAACCACTGTTCTAAGAGATTCTTGGCCACAGTAGCATATGTAGTAATCAATTGAATTAAACGCATCCATTCCTATCCATTTAAATTCACTGACTCCCAAAGATGTCAATGTTTAACTACATTATAGTCAAACTGGAGAACCCTCTGTCCCTCATTCTCATCCTACCTTCATGCCATCTTCCATGCCTGGAATGAATTCCTCCACCATCTCTGTCTACTGAAGTCTCTCCCTTCCTTAAAGGTCCCGCTGAGTTGCCACCTCCTCCATGAAGACTTCCCTGATTCCTCCAGTTGTGTAAGTGACTTCTTCCTAGCCAAATTTTCCATATCTCTTTACCTGAATCCCTCCTCTTTGAACTTATCCTCTTGTTTTGATACCTTTAGCTTCTTCTCTATTCAATGGTAAGCTACACATGAGCAGGGAATGTGTCTTACCTCTCTTAGTACGTAATCTAAGGGGCTTCATGAAATGGTCAATGGATTTGGTGTCAAAATATTTGGCTTTGAATCCTGTCTCCAACACTTACTAGCTGTAGCGACACTGGGTAATCATTTCACCTTTGTGAACCTCAATTTTCTCATCTGTAAAAGGGGAATAAGAATATTCCTGCTACCTCACAAGGTCATTGAAAAATAGGACATAGGAGTCTTTGTAGCCATGAACAAGACACTTAACATTTTAGTGTTTCAGACTGTTTATAAGTCATTGGTAGAGATGCTATTTTGCATTTGTGGTACAAGTGTTTCAGAAGGTTTAAAGAACTATTAAAGTATGAGTTATTGTTATTATGCCCAGTTCCTTGCACATAGTAAACTCTCAGAAAGTGTTTGTGGAATTGAATTAAATCTTTCGAATTGTCGAATTAAAAGGACTATTAACACAGTGACTTGTTGCTATGATACCTCCATAGCATTCTCATCTTTTTTCTTTTTTCTTTTCCCGCTTGTAAGGCCTATAGGCAATTTTCTGTACAACCTTTGTAATGTTATAACCCATCTGTAGTATCTCTGCAAACAAAACCTGTGTGACCTTGGGTAACTCCCCTAACTTTTCTGCATCTCTTCCTCATCTGTGAAATGAGACAGTTGGACAAATGGGTCTCTAAGGTCTCCTTCTCTAGGGCTATGATTTTAAAACATCTTCCTGAAAGGAAAATCTGAGTATGGTTAAAGGGAAGCAAGGGAGATTTTAGCAACATTTTGCAATACCTGCTAAATATTTAGAAATGTTAGCAAATATTTGAAGAGCTTAAAAGCTACATAAAAAGGAAAATGGTGCAGAGTCCAAAAGAGAAGCTGTGGTAGAGCTTTTTACAGGAAAGAAAAAGGAAAAAACATTGAGGAAAAAAATTCCAAATGGTGAAGAGACTAGAAATAGAACCTAGGCGTCTCGACTCCCAAGCTAGGTAGAATATTTCCAAACCAGGAAGAATCTGAACCAAGCCCCTCAAAATGTAGTTGAGAGGGTATATAAGATTTGGAACCAAGACATTTGAGTTCTAGTCCTGGGTAGCTACTCAACAAGCTGTGTGACTTTATTTTTTATTTAATTTTATTTTTTCTCAATTATATGTAAAAATAATTTTTAACCTTCATTTTTAAAATGTGGAGTTACAAATTCTCTCTCTCCCTCCCTTCTTACTTTTCTCCCTAAAATAGTATGCAGTTTTATGTAGGTTATACATAGGCAATCATGCAAAACATATTTCCATATTAGTCATGTTGTGAAAGAAAATATAGACCAAAAAATATGAAAAAAATAAAGTGAAGAATAGTACTCTCTCATCTGCATTCAGACTACTTCAATTCCTTCTCTGGAGATGGATGGAATTTTTCATCATAAGTCCTTTGGAATTATCTTGGATGATTACCTTGATCAAAGTATCCAAGTCTTTCATAATTGATTATCTTAAAATATTGCTGTTACAATGTTCTCCTGGTTCTGCTCACTTCACTTTGTGACAGTTCATGTAAGTTTTTCCAGGTTTTTCTGAGAGCATCCTGCTCATCATTTCTTATAGCACAATAGTATTCATTACAATCATAATTTATACCAGTAATACAAGGCTGGTTCAATACTAGGAAAACCATCAGCATAAGTGACCATATCAATAACAAAACCAATGGAAATCATATGATTCTCTCAGTAGATGCAGAAAAAGCTTTTTGGCAAAATATAACACTTATTATTACTTGAAAAGAAAACACACACTAGAGAACATAGGAATAAATGAAGCTTTCCTTAAAATAACAAGTAGTATCTATCTAAAACCATCAGCAAGCATTAGCTGTAATGGGATAAGCTAGAAGCCTTCCCAATAAGAGCAAAGGTGAAGCATGAATGCCCATTATCACCACTATTATGCAATATTGTACTAAAAATATAAGCTATAACAATAAGAGAAGATAAAAGAAATTAAAGGAATTAGAATAGGCAACGAGGAAACAAAACTGTCGCTCTTTGCAGATGGTATACTTGGAGAATCCTAGAGAATCAACTAAAAAAGTAGTTGAAATAATTGACAATATTAACAAAGTTGTGGGATATAAAATAAACCCATATAAATCATCAGCATTTCTACATATTGCCAACAGAGTCCATCAGGAAATGATAGAAAGAGAAATTCCATTTAAATAACCATAAAGTATATAAAACACCTGCCAAGACAAACCCAGGACTTATCTGAACACAATTACAAAATACTTCACACAACTGAATTCAGATCTAAGCAAATGGAAAAAGATCAATTAGTCATGGTTAGGCTGAGTCAATATAATAAAAATGGCAATTCTACCTAAATTAATTTACTTCAGTGCCGTACCAATCAAACTACAAAAAAGTTATTTCACAGAGTTAGAGAAATAATAACAAAATTCATCTGGAAGAACAAAAATAAAAAATATCAAGGGAATTAATGAAGAAAATGCAAAAGAAGGTACACTAGCCATATTAGATCTCAAACTATGTTATAAAGCAGTAACCATGAAAACTATCTGGTACTGGCTAAGAAATAGATTGGTGGATGAATGGAATAGATTAAGTATACAATACATTATAGTAAATGGCCATAGTAATTTAGCGTTTAATAAAACTAAAGAAAGAAGCTGATATGACAGAAAAATAAAGTTATAAATGTTGGAGATATCATGGGGAAATTGGGACACTAATGCATTGTTGGTGAAGTTGTGAAATGATCCAAACATTCTGGAGAGCAATTTGGAATTATGCTCAAAGGGCTATAAAACTATGCATACCATTTGACCCAGCAATACAACTATATGGTCTGTGGAGGGGCGGGAGAGGAGATAGAGAGAGAGAGAGAGAAAATGGCATGGTTTTCCTAGTTTTGAACCAGCCTTGTATTACTGGTATAAATTAAACCTGGTCATACCGTATGTTCCTTGTGTTATATTGCCAGTATTTTATTTAAACTAAAATTTTTGCATCAATATTCATTCATTAGGGAAATCTGTCTATAGTTTTCTTTCTCTGTTTTTGCCCTTCCTGGTTTAAGTATTATCACTATATATTTGTGCTTTAAAAGGAATTTTGTAGGACTCCTTTTTTGAAATAGTACATGTAGTACTGTAATTAATTGTTTTTTTAAAAATGTTTGCTAGAATTCACTTATGAATCCATCTGAGGGGGGGCAGTTCTAAGGAAATTCACTGATGGCTTGTTCAACTTCTTTTTCTAAGATGGGGTCATTTAAATATTTGATTTCCTCTTATGTTAATCTGGGCAATTTACATTTTTGTAAATATTTACCTATTTCACTTACAGTGTTTACTGGCATATAATTAGATAAAATATCTCCTAATTACTTTAATTTCCTGTTCACTGGTGGTGAATTCACTCTTTTCATTTTTTGATACTGGTAATTTGTTTTTCTTCTTTCTTTTTTTAAATCAAATTAACCAATGGTTTATCTATTTTATTGTTTTTTCATAACACCAGCTCTTAGTTTTATTTATTAGTTCAATGATTTTCTTACTCTGAATTTTATTAATCCCCTCTTTGATTTTCAAGATTTCCAATTTGATGTCTAGAGATTTTTAATTTGTTCTTCTAGTTTTTTTTTAATTCATTGATCTGCTTTTTCTCTGTTTTATAGATGTAAACATTTACAGATATAATTTTTCCCTAAGGACTACTTTGGCTGCATACCATAAATTTTGGAATATTGTCTTGTTGTTGTCATTCTCTTTAATGAAATTATTGATTATTTCTGTGATTTAGTCTTTGATTCACTTCTCATTCTCTTTTTTCTTTCTTTAAAATTATTTAGTTTCTAATTTATTTTAATCTATCCTTCTGTGGCCCTTTATTGAGTGTAATTTTTATTGCCTTATGACCTGAAAAGGATGCATTTAATATTTCTGCTTTTCTGCATTGGATTATAAGGTTTTTATGCCCTAATCTATGGTCAGTTTTTGTATAGGTACCATGTACCACTAAGAAAAAGGAATATTCCTTTCTATTCAAATTCAATTTTCTCCAGAGGTCTTGTCTATCTACCTTTTCTAAATTCTATTCACCTCCTTATCTTCTTCTTTGTTTATTTTTTGGTTAGATCTAAATGGTTCTGAGGGGGGAAAGTTGAGGTCTTCCACTAGTATAGTTTTACTCTAAATTTCCTCCTGTAACTCATTAAACTTCTTTAAAAATCTGGATGTGACATCATTTGTATATATATCTTTAGTATTGATGGGACTTCATTGTCTATAGTATCTTTTAGCAAGTTGTAGTTTTCTTCCTTATCTCTTTTAATTAGCTCTATTTTTGCTTTCACTTTGTCTAAGATCATGATAGCTAACCCTGCCTTTTTTTTCCAGCCAAACCATAATAGATTCCCCTCCAGTCCCTTACCTTTACTCTGTGTGTGTCTTTCTGTTTCAAGTGTGTTTCCTGTAAACAGAATATTGTAGGATTCTGGGTTTTGATCCATTCTGCTATCTGCTTCTGTTTTATGAGAGAGCTCATTCCATTTACATTCACAGTTGTGATCTCTCTCTCTCTCTCTCTCTCTCTCCCCCCCTGTCCCTTCTCATCAGTGTTCTGTTTTGGACCACTGTCTCCCCCAATTTGCCTTCCTTTCTATCAGTCCCATCTCCTACTTCTCTATAGGATAACACAGATTTATATACCCAATTGAATGTGTATGTTATTCCCTCTTTGAGCCAATTCCAATAAGAGTAAGGTTAAAGTGATGTCCATCCCTGCATGATTCCTTCCCACTGTAATAGGTCTTTCTTTTATGCCTCTTCATGTGAGATAATTTATCCCAATCTCCCTCTCCCTTCCCTCTTCTCCTAGTGTAATCCTTTCTCACCCATTAAAATTTGGTGTTTGTGGATATCATCCCATCAAAGTCAACTTATACTTGTTCCTCTGTCAATGTATGTGCCTTCTAACTACAAATAGTGATAAAGTGCTTAAGAGTTACATATATCATTTTCCCATGTAGGGATAGAAACAGTTTAATTTTGTTGAACGCCTTATGTTTCCTCTTTTCTGTTTACCTTTTTATGCTTTTCTTGAATCTTGTACTTGAAAATCAAATTTTCTGTTCAGCTCTGGTCTATTTCATTGAATTTCCATGTTTTTTCTGAAGGATTATACTCAGTTTCCCTAGGTAGGGGACTCTTGATCATAATCCTAGCTCCTTTACCTTATGGAATATCATACTGCAGGCCCTTCAAAGCTTTAATGTAGAAGCTGCTAAATCTTGACTATGAACTCATGACATTTGAATTGTTTCTTTTGGGCTGCCTGCAATACTTTCTTCTTGCTTTGTGAGCTCTGTATTTTGGTTATGATATTTCTGGAATTTTTCATTATGGGATCTCTGTCAGGAGGTGATCAATGGATTCCTTCAATTTCTATTTTGCTTTCTGGTTCTATGCAATCAGGGCAATTTTCCTTGACAATTTCTTGAAAGATGCTGCCCAGGGTCTTTTTTTTTTTTTTTATCATGGCTTTCAGGTAGTTCAATAATTCTTAAATTATCTTTCCTGGATCTATTTTCCAGGTCAGTTGTTTTATTTTCCAATGAAATATTTCACATTTTCTTCTTTTTTTCTTTTAATTTTGTTTGACTGATTCTTGATGTCTCATGGAGTCATTAGCTTCCCCTTGCCCAATTCTAACTTTTAAGAAATTATTTTCTTCAGTGAACTTTTGTACTTCCTTTTCCATTGGCCAGTTCTACTTTTTAAGTAGCTGCTTTCTTCAGAGAATTTTCATACATCTTTTCCCATTTTTTGGTGCTTCCTTTACCAAGATGTTGTCTCTTTTTTTGTGATTCATTGCATTATCCTTACTTTTTTCCCAATTTTTCTCCTACCTCTCTAATCTGATTTTTAAAATCCTTTTTGAGCTCTTCCATAGCCCAGGATCAACTCATATTTTCCTTTGAGGCTTCCCATGCTGTTTTAACATTGTTGTTGTCTTCTAAATTCGTTTTGATCTTCCACCTTCCCATAATAACTTTCGAGGGCCATGTTCCTTCCTTATTTTTGTGGGGGTTTTGATTAATTTTTCCAGTCTCTATAATGACTTTTAATTTTATGTTAAAGTTGGGCTTTGTTCCTAGGGTGAAGGAAGCACTGTCCAAAGCTTTTTGCCCTCAGGGCATGGGGCCTTGCCACTAACCTGCAAGGGGGTGAGGGCCTCTCTGCCAGTTTCCTGTGATGCAGCCTCCTGACAGCTTGCCTAAACATCACCTGCAGTGAACTTTTTACTCAAGTGAAACAGACTTTTTTATGTCAACCTTCTACATGGTCTTGGGCTGGAAATTTTTTTCAACCTTTCCTTTTGTTGGTTCTGCCACTCCAGAATTCATTTTGAGGCATTATTTTGTAGTTGTTTAGAGGTGAATTTGGGAGAGTTCAGGTAAATTCTTGCCTTACTTCACCATCTTGGCTCCACTCACCAATCTGTGACTTTAGAAGTACTTTATGAACCTACCTTTCTAGGTTTCTCAGCTTGTTCTTCTTTAAAAGGAGGTGGTTGGATTAGTGCAAGAGTCCTTAACCTTTTTAGCAGTATGGGCATTCTGGGGAAGTTTAAGGACCCTTCTCAGAATGATGGCCTTCAATGCATAAGATAAAATATTATAATAAAATATTATAATAAGAATTACAATGGAAATAATTTGTATTGAAAAAATTCAGTTAACGGACCCCAAGTTAAGAACCTCTCAACTAGATTCTATTTAAGATTACTTCCATCTCTACCATTCTAAGATTCTAAAAGATTTAATAAACAGAGGGATAGATTCCCTTTGACATGATTATTCACCACCTCCTTGCTGGACCTATCATGTTCAGCACTATGCTAGGCACTGGAGATACAAAGAAGAAAGGAATATAACTCCTACCTTCAAGTAGCTCCCATTCTAAAGTGAGAATACAACATTTATACAACAAAGTAATACAAAGTCATTTCAAGAGGGAGGGATTGCTAACAATTTGGAGGAGAGGGAGAAGCCCTATATAGAAACTGATACCTGAGCAGGGCTTTGAAGGCAGGTGAGGATTCTGATAGACAAAGGAGCAGAAAAATCTGCCAGTGTATGTTCTCCTAGTGTAACTTTCCAGAAGTCAAGGATACCATACCACTATGGAATGGCAACATTATCATTCCCCAAGTGTCAAAGCTGAAACATGAACTCAAGTCTCCAGACTCTAGATGCAACATTCTTTCAACCAATCAGTCAATAAACATTCATTAAGTCCCTTCTATGTGGTAGGCGCTGCATTAAGAAATGTAGGAAGCTGTCTCACTGTATTAACCATTCTCAGCCAATAAGCCAACTCTTCTAGTAAATTTTGACAGCAATGTCAAGGGGTCAGGAATAAAAGAGACCAATAGGGCTAGCATATGTGAGTTAAAAGCAAGAAATCCATTTAATTTTTTTTCAGATACTATCAAATTGACATTACACAGTTTAGGGAACTGACTGGTAGACGATGCCTGAGAAAACCCAAATGAGAAATATGGCATTAACTCAGTTAGGACATGCTAGGAAACTGTTCTTTTTTGTACTTGCTCATTTTCCCTGCTCCCTGGAGAGAATTGATCTTTCATCTTCTGAATGCAAAGGAGAGTATTTATCTGACATTTCTAATCCTCTGAGAGGCTCTGCTATCTAAACAGCTTGGGGATGGGGGTTAATGAAAGAGAGGTTCCTTTTTTTTTCTTTTTGTACATAAGTGGAAATCATGTTAAAGACCTGTCTACTTATCTACATGCAGAAATAAATTATTGTTGATTAAGACATCCCTACATTTTGATTCTCATTATTACTGTCCAGAGGCAAGGTGGTCATGCATGGATCCACTAGCTGGGCTTATTCCTCAAAGCACTGTCTCTAAAACAAATCTTTAGATGACAGTCAGAGAGAGTGATCCAATTTGCTTCTGGAAAAATCATTTGAATAGACCAGAATTAAAGATTGTATAAATGATTTAACTAAATATCCTACACCTTCATGTCAGGGTGGCCGTGTAAGGCAATTCTGGGTTCTTAGCTCTCTTTTTGTCATGGACTTTTTTGGCATTTGGCAAAGCTATGGACCTTTTGTCAGAATAGCATTTTAAAATGTAAGTTGTCAAGTCAACAAGAACTTATTAAGCATAGGCTATGGATAAGGGATTTGTTCTGTGATGTTAAAAGGCTGCACTTAACTTCTGTAGAGGGACAGGGACAGGGACAGGGTAGAGAGTGGAACGGGGGGGGCAGATAGGAAGGAGGGACATGTAATCAGTCTCTCACAATGTGCCCACTGTGGAGAGGTTCTGCGT
>JAQQSV010022837.1:0-10497 GCA_028646515.1 Pseudochirops corinnae
TCATCCGCCATCCTCCATCATCTCCCACCCTCCATCAACCCCCATCCTCAGCCCCGCTCTGCTGGACTTCGGCAACGGGCCCCTGAGCCGATTCCCAACTTGCTTCCACCCAGTCACGAAGTCGCGTTCCTCCCACGGCTCTGGTCTGACCGCGTCGCGTCCTCAGGAACTGCCGCTGGCTCCCCAGTGCCTCTGCCTGGCTGACGTTTGTTCTAGCCTAACTGGGCCACTTGATGTTTCCAGGAGCCTGCGGAATCCCAACTCCTGCTCTCCCGAGCCGGGAGCTTTGGCCGTCCTTCCTTCTGTCCTTAGGATCCCTGCCTCTCTTCCCTGCTCTGCCCAGCGTCGGGTGGGTGGTCTTACTTCCCCCTTCCCTCTCGGGGTTATACTCTCCAGGTTACAGCTCCGCCCGGGGCTGGACCAAGGTTCCTTGACAGAGCCTAATACGCCCAGGGCCTGGCACCGGGACCTGCACATCAAGTTCACAAGCATTTATTAAATGGCTCCTGTGTGATGGGCACACTGTGCACACACCGCAAGGAAAAACACAGTCCTTGCCCCCAAGCACCCAGAATTCTAATGGAATCACAAAATGTAAGCAACTATACACACATTAAAATGTGCCTATTAGGACATGCTGAAACTGAGCTGGAATTAAGGACTGGGGTAGTGGAAAGAGTACTGGACTGGAGATCAGAAGCCTGGTTTTGAATCTGGGGTCGCATAATCTTCGAGACATTGAGTAAGCCCCATCCTTTCCTGGCACTCCGTTTCCTACTCTGTAAAATGAAAAGCTCGGGCCCTTTGGCCAAATCTTTCATTTTGTGTGTGCTTAGAGATTCACTCATTCATTCAATAAAGATTTATTGAATATTAAGTAAGTATCTGAGGCAGGATTTGAATTCAGGTCTTCCTGACTCCTGGTCCAGTACTCTCTTTACTGAACCACCCTCCCACCTCTGAGCGTCTAGACAGAAAGACCTTTTAACAATAGGAGAGTTCATAAGTTTGAGACTCAGTTGTGGGAGAAGAGTGGCACGCTGATACTGCAATCATTTGAAGGAGGAAGCAAAGTTCAGGAAGAGCCCTCTGGCCATGAAGAAGAGAAGCAGCTATGGAATGTAGAGAGAATCATCACAGCAACGTGGAGAGAAACAAAACCTGGGAACTCAGGGGGGCAAGCCACCCAACAGAGAGGCTGCCCCCAAGGGGAAGCTTGTGTAAGATTCCCAGGGAGAGAAGACTTCTGAACCCCATGTTACCAGGAGTTATGAGTTATCTTGGCTATTATACACATTTCATACCTGCCTGCCCCACTCCCATTGGACCCTGATTTTGTGCTGTGTGTATTTGTGAGAGCAGGCATTCTAAGTTTATGCTGGGGAATGTTTGGTAGCTACTAATCCTGGTACATGGTAGGCACTTAATAAATGCTTCTTGACAACCTGACTCTCTTTACTATGGCATTTTAGTAAATGCCTTTGCTAAGAATCAGTTGTACCTACTGGCTGACTCTGTAGCAGCAACCATACAGGCATCCCCAGAATGGCTGCTAGCATGGGTTCTTGGATCTTCTTTACTAGGAAAGGGTCAACAATCTTTTTTAATTACATTCACTAGACCAGGGGAAAAATCAGCACCCTGAACTTCAGAGAAAACACAAACAGAAAATACAGAGAAAATACAAACAGAGAAATAAAGACCAATAGACGGGGCTTCTAACTGTCAGAGAAATTAGTACAGATCAACAGACAAATCCAACTGTCAGACCAAGGCAATACATACATAGTTACCAGAGAGAGAAGCATCAGCATCTGGGTTTTTCAAAGCTGAGGGGCTCCTTAACCGGCTACCCAGAGTCTCATCTGGCCAAGTCATAAGAACACTCTTCCAGTGAGTGAGCCGCAAAATGCTAACCTAAGAGTATATATATATATATATATATATATGTGTGTGTGTGTGTGTGTGTGTGTGTGTGTGTGTGTATATATATATATGTGTGTGTGTGTGTGTGTATATATATATATATGTGTGTGTGTATATATATATATATATATATATACCCGTCTTTAGGGTCAGAAGGCATCACAATCATCCTGACTCAGTGCCTAATTAGAAATTAACAAAAGGTGCGAAAGTCTTCCTACAAGCAAGCCTTCCCTAGGCAAACTTACCATAATGGGCTCTACCTGAGACCTATTAATGGGCAGGGAAGATCTTAAATCCATTAATATTACAGATTGTTAATGGAAAGCACACCACGTGAGTACTCAGGAAAAAGACACGTACAAAAATTACAGCAGTTCTTTTTTTGTGATAGCTAGCAACTAGAAAGGAAGGGGATATGTCCATTAATTGGGGCATTGGGGAATGCTAAACAAATTAAAGCATATAAGTGTAATAGAATACTTTTGTGCCATAAGAAATGATCAAGATGGGTTCACAGAAACCTGGGAAGACTTGTATGAACTAGTGCAGAGTGAAGTTAGCAGAACCAGGAGAACAATCTATGTGGTAACATCAGGCTAACAACAAAAAAGTTGGAAAGAACTCTGATTAAGACAATGACTTGGGGCAGTTGATTGGCACAGTCAATAGGCCAAGAGCCCTGAAGTCAAGAGGACCTGAGTTCAAATCCAACTACAGACACATACTAGCTATATGACCTTGGGCAAGTCACTTAACCCTAATTGCCTCCAAAAAGAAAAAGGTAATAATGAAACATGATGTCAGAAAGCCCCTATGAACCATGCTACCCACCTGACAGGGAGCCGATGGCTTTAGGGTGCAGATTGGGATTTTTTTGGGACCTGGCCAAGTGGGGAATTTGTTTTGTTTACCTATGCATATGAGAGTTTTGTTTTTCTTTTCTTTTTCAATGAAAGGGGGAAGAAATAAAAATCATTTTTGTTAGGTTTTTTTAAAAGCCTTTAATTTAAAAATAAAAGGTATGGGTGTCCATATGATAGCTCCTTTGAACCTTGTTGCCTTGAACAAGGTACCACAATTAAATGAGAAGTACATTGAGAGATGCCCATAATAAAGGGCCCAAGGAGGAAGGAAGGAGGAATGCTCTTATTGGAATTGAGACAGGAGGGCAGGCTAGCTGGCCAGTGGATATGGAAGCCAAAGTTTTAGGTTCAAGTCCCTCTATATATGACCTTCCACTCCTCTAGGCTTGGTTTACCCTCTGTAAAATGTAGAAACAGTCTGGATAATATCTCCTGTCCCTTCCAGTTTCAATGGCATATAAGCCTTTAAACCCAGTATTAGGCAGACTCTGTGTGTGTGTGTGTGTGTGTGTGTGTGTGTGTGTGTGTGTGTGTACAGGACTTGAATATTCTAACTGCAGTGGAGGGCTGTCCCTCCACTACCCACCAACCCTGTTTTTGCCTGAGGAAGAGGGGGAGGAGACTTGAGTTGGCAGCCCTTCTCCATCCTGGGTGCCCCTTCTTTCTCCTTCATTTCTTTTCCCTCCTCCAACCTTTTCACTTGACCACATTTGAATCTCAAAGTGAGGTCAGAGCCCTCTGGGGGCCTTTTTTTCTGGAAACAAAGAAGCTTTCCCTCTTCCTCCCCCACTTTCCTCTCTGTATCCCAGAGCACCATAGAAATCTACTTTCCCCTCACTGCCTACTCTCACTACAATCATCTCGGACTTTTGTTTGGGTCTATGGAGCTGGGACACAGTCAGCCCCCACTCCAGTGAACAACCCTCCCCCTTGCTCCTAGGACTTCTCAGGGTCATAGACCATTCAGAGATGGGGGAAGAAGGCCCCAACAGGTTTGGGGAAGGGGGTGCAGTTGGAGGACGAATGGGAAGACCCACAGGATGAGAAGGAGTTACATAGACCTTGACGGATGGAACCCCCAAACCATGGGCTGATGGATTCAACCAAGTATTTTTTTTAAGTGATCTTAGAAGGTAATCAGTTCAGACTTTCCACTCCACCCACCCCCCACTCATCCTAGGAATCCCCCCTGAAGCCTTTCAGACTGGGACTCCTTTGACCTCTCTGAAAACCTCTGAGGACAGGGAGCTCACTACCTGGTATGGCCTTTTGTCCCACTGTTGGACAGTTCCAAAAGCTCAGGCAGTCTTCCAGTGTACACCGAAATTTGTCTTATAACTTCCCCCTAATCTCCTAGAGTGCTAAGGAGAGACAGATATTTAAATTCCACCTCTTAGTAGCCATGAAGCCATTGACAAGTCACCCCACTTTGATTTGCGTCAGTTTCTCCTTCAAAAATTGAGGGCAAGAACATTTGTAGTACCTACCTCAGGAGACAGTTTCCCCTGGATGATAGAGAATGATTGTTCTCTGCAAATCTTTAAATCCTAAATGAGCCCAGAATATGCTGTCTTCTCTTAGTCTATGTCAAAGCCACATTCCCTACCATGGAGAGCTCCTTGAGGGCAGGACCTGGGACTGCTCCTCCTCAGTCCTCCCAGATTCTCCAACCTTGTTTTAGCAACAGGATCCCCTGCTCCACCCCAGCCCAGTAGGGTGTTTCTTCACTGTAGGCAGGCTTGTGTCCTGAGAGGCCAGAGGAGCAGCCCCCCCTTCACACCCCCACATCCTGGGGGCGTTAGAAAACTTACCTTACTTAAGACATCAGTTCATGGTTTTGTTGTTTGGTCATTTCAGCTGTGTCTGACTCTTAGTTACCCCATTTGGGGATTTCTTGGCAGAGATACTGGAGTGGTTTGCCATTTCCTTCTCCAGCTCATTTTACAGATGAGGAAACTGAGGCAGACAGGGCTAAGAGACTTGCCCAGGATAACACAGCTGGTAATGTCTGAAGCCAGATTTGAATGAAGAAAGACAGGTCTTCCTGACTCCAGGCCTGTACCACTTGTATTTCATGAGTCTAGGTAATTAAGTGAATAAGAAAACTCCTCAGAAAGGAGGCTGACCTAAACTCCTAAGTATCAGACTCAATGATCAAAAAGAAACAAGTAGGAGAAGCGGGTTGCTATCCTTTGCTTGTGTGAGAATCGGTGACTCCTGAGGGATGGGTCTAAATGAGAGTGTTCGGGTAAGGATAAAAGGGAGAAGAGATGCATTGTGGGGCAGGAATGAGAGCTGAGCTTTGGTTCAAATTCTGCCTGGGTCATATCCTGGCTCTATGACCTTGGCAGGGCAGCCCAAGTGTCAGTGCCCCAGGCACTATCCCTTAAGCCTGAGATCCCTCCTAAGAGCTCCCTAGAGGTCTAGTCCAGAGTGACAAGGGAGTCTGCTGGGGACCCAGGCAGTTGGAGGGTGCTGAGTTCCAGACACAGAGGCAGGATATAATCCTGACAAGGTCCCCAGCCATGCAGGCAGAGCTAACAACTGAGGGTTTCTCAGCTCTCAGGCCCAAGCATTCCCACACTCTCTCCCTCTACCCCAGGCCCAGAACAGATCTGCCACCTTGGGTGAGAAGATGGGGACACAGAGGGCTCTCAGCTCCCTGTCTCCACTCCTCAGCGCCTCCTGCCACACTCCTTCCTGTCTTTTCTTCTTCCCAGCTATCCTACAAGAACATGTTTCATTGAAATTTAATTTTTTTCAATGAGCAAAAATCTGTTTCCCTTCTTGAGTCCTACCACTGAGAAATAGAACTTTGATAATAAATGTGGAGTTAAGCAAAACAAATCATCCAACTGGCCAGGAGACACTTAGGCAGGGCAGTGGCTAAAGTGTTTAACCTTCAGCCCTGCCTGAAGACCTAAATTCAAATCCTCTGACACCTACTAGCTGTGTGACCCTGGGCAAGTCACTTAACTTCTGCCAGCCTCAATTTCCTCCTCTGTAAAACGGGGACAAAAACAGTGCCTACCTGTCATGAGGACCAAAAAAGATAATATTTGTAAAGTGCTTTGCAAACCCTGAAGCCCGATCTAAATATTCGCTGGGCCATCACCTGTCACCTTGACTCAAGTCTTGCCACTGGACCCTGAATGATTCTGGAGGAGACACTGAGGCTGATGGCTTTGCACAGCCCTGCCTCACTTAAATCCAATTCACTTGCAAGTCAAGACATCTCCCTCCTGATGTCATCGGGCTTCTTCAGGAATGAAGAACAAACAGCAATAAATGTTACCTATTTGTGTGGTGTGTGTGTGTATGTCCCATTCTGCATCTTAAATCCTTCATTTCTCTCCTCTGGAATTGTGGTTGGTCACTACATTAATATAATGTTCTTAAGTCTTTCAAAGTTGTTTCTCATTGGGAAAAAATAAAATATTATTTTTTTAAAAAAGTTGTTTCTCTTCTGTTCAGTTGTGTCAGACTCTTTGTGACCCCATTCAGGGTTTTCTTGACAAAGCTGTTTTAGAGGTTTGAAATTTCCTATTCCAGTTCATTTTACAGATGAGGAAGTTGAGGCAAACAGGGTCAAGTGACTTGCCCAGGGTCACACAACTAGTAAGTGTCTGATACCATATATGAGCTGAGGAAAATAAGTCTTCCTGGTGCTCTATCCATTGTGCCACCTAGCTGGTTTTATTTATCATGCTGATATTATTGTATAAATTGCTCTCCTGGTTCTGCTCAATTCACTCTGCCTTAGTTCATACAAATCTGGTGTTCCTCTAAAACCATCCACCTTCATCACTGGTTACAGCACGATGGTATCCCATGCCACTCATATACAATAATCTGCTCATCCATTCCCTAATTTATGGGCCCCACACTCAGTTTCCAATTCACTGTCACCTCCAAAAAGGCTGCTATGAGTTCTTTCCCTCTTTCTTGTATCTCTTTGAGATATAGGCCTAATAATGATATCATACCTTGGGCCAAAGGGTATATACAGTTTAGTAAATTTGGGGCAGAGTTCCAAATTGCTTTCTAGAATGGCTAGACCTATTCACAGCTCCACTAACAGTACAATAACATGCATGTTTTCCCATAATTCTTCTAGCATCTCTCATTTACCCTTTTTTGGCAACTTGCCCACATCATTTTAAAAAAATCAATAAGTATTTTTTTGTTTTATAACATCATCATTTGTCAATGTATCCCTCTAAATAGAACTATCCTTTAATAGAGAGGATTTAAAAATGGGGGAAAACCTGAGTTCAGTAAACAATGTATCTTATCTAAAATGACTGACTTGGGTCCAGGGTTTCATACCCATCTCTGAAAAGAAGGAGGGGGAGGGGCCTACTTGCAGCCCTGCTTGCAGCCCTGCTTTGGGGCCAAGTGGGAATCTCTCAGTCCTCTGTCTTTGAATTGTCTTGTCATTGTTGTTCATTCTGTCTGAATTGTTGTGGTCACCAAGTGCATACATTGTTTCCTGGTTCTGCTTACTTCATTTTGTATCCATTTATGTAAGCCTTCCCCTGAGTTTCTGTACTGATGCTAGAGTGCCACAGTAGTCCACTTCCTTTAAGAACCACAGGTTGGCCAACCATCATCTAGGGGCATCTACTTGCTTCCAGTTCTTTGCCGTTACACAGTCAACTCTCCTTGCTAAGGCTAGCTTCTCTGCCTAATCCAGAAGAGCCTTCTCCTCTATCCCAGAAGGGAGTCCTTGGGAAGCAGACAGCGTGCCCCCCCCAGGACCCCCACAGCACACCAGACACACACACACACACACACACACATCACACCACACCACACCACACACACCACACACACACACACACCACACACACCCCACACAATGTATCTTCCCTCTCTCCCATCTGTGCACTTAAGTCCAGGATCCCCCAAGCCTTGACCCACCAATACTTGTCCTTGTTTCTCTCCTTTACTTCATGTTAAAAATTCTAGAATAGTTGGATCCTCCAGCTGTCTCTCCTTCCTTCCTGCCCACTCTTCCCCCAGCCAATACCACTCTGCTTCCTCAACATTACCCATGTCCAATTTCCTAATCAACCACCTACCTCCCACCCTTCAGACCCTGAGCTTCCTTGATTTGTTATGTGTCTTCCCCTTGGGCACTCTGAGCCCCTTGACCATTAGGGCCTGCTAGCTCCTGGTCTCCCTCCTACCTCTCCTTCTCTTCCTTCTCTTTCCTAGACTCATCCTCTTCCTGACTTTTTGGAGCTGGTAGCCTCCCAGTCCCCTCCTCCCTTCTCTTCCCTCTTTCCTAGATAATCTCACTTGTTCCCAGAGTTTCAACTCTTTCCTCACTGAGGTCCCCAGGTCCCTTTTCTGGGCTCAGAGTCACATCTCCAATGGCCTATAGCAACCCCTGCTCCTCAGCCTCTAAAACTCACCCCGTTTAAAATAGACTTGTTCACCATCTTTTCCCACTCTTCTTTGAGACTTCTCAGCCTCTACCAGGAGCTTCCTCCTACCCTGCCCTGCATTCCCAGCCTGTCTCCTAGACTTCTAGTCTCAAGGCCACCTTCAGATCCTCCCTCCTCCTCACCTCCCACCTCTCTGATCAGTAGTATGCTTCAAGTTGATTTCAATTATCATATCTGCCCTCTCCCCATTCCCACCTTCATTCTTCAAACAATTTTCTTCTGAATAGATCTGATCCTGTCCCTTCCCTGCTCAAAATCCTTCTGTGACCACCTACTATGTAGGGAGTAAAACTTGGACTCCTTAGCCTGGCATTCAAGGCCCTCCATAACATGGAACCTTCTTACCTTTCCATCTTTGGCTCACAGCAGGGAGAGGGACGAGATCTTCTCTTTGACTTCCAGTCGTGGAGTTGGCCTGAGACTCTGAGAGGTTTGGTCTTGCCCAGAGGGTCCCATTAGATTGTGAGTTTCTTGAGAACAGGAGATGTCTATTGTCCTTTTTTGTACCTCCAAGGCTTAGCACAGGGCCTGGTACATAGCAGGCACTTAGTCAGAGTTTATTGACCATTGACTGAATATGTGTCAGAATCAGGACTTGAATTCAGGTCTTCCTGACTCTAAAACTGGCTCTCTATCCACTATAGTGCAATTCTGTTCAGTACTCTTCTCCAGACACTCTATATTTCAGCCAAAATAGATGATTCCCTATCCCCCAAATAGTACTCTCCTGCCTCCAGGTTTTTATTCACTCAGTATCTCATGCCTGGAGTTCACTAGAGCACCCCTGACAAATAGGCATCCAGCCTTTGCTTGAATACCACCAGTGACTGGAAACTCCTTACCTATGGAGCCATCACATTCCATAGCTGGATGGAAAAGGCACTCACTTGCTCCTCTCTGCCTGTACAGCCTGACTTTGGAACTTTGTGGGCAGTCCCTTTCTTCCCCTAACTCCTCCTTTAGCTAGCTAGTCCTGCAGATGGAATCTCCCATAGTTAGCACTTCCTCTCCATCTTTCACTCCCTGGCTCTGGTGGGAAGCCTTTGACTTACTCAGGAAAGGACAATGGAAGGAAGCAAACTCTCTGTAGGCTCCCTGTTTCTGAAAAAAAATACTTGCTTTTTATTACTAGGCAGCTAGGTGGCTCAGGTGAGCCTGCATGCAGGAAGACTTGAATTCAAATCCAGTCTCTGACACTTACTAAGCTGTGTGACCCTGGGCAAGTCACTTAATACTGTCTGCCTCAGTTTCCTCATCTGTCAAATGAGCTGGAGAAGGAAACGGCAAACACTCCAGCATCTTTGCCAAGAAAACCCCAAACAGAGTCACGAAGAGTCAGATACAATTGAAATGACCAAACACAGCAGCAGCAGCAGCAGCAGCAGCATAGAACCTAAGTCTATGGACTCGTGAGTCCATAGTTACGGTGATTAGCCCTATGCCCCAGGTTTCATTTTTTCTGCTATTTAGGAACTTATAATCGTTATTAGACCAAAATCACAAGATCCTTTCAATAATCTCTATGCAGATGATCCCAAGATCTATTTCTCCAGCCCTAATGCCTCCTCTGACTGCCAATCCACATCATCTGTTGGACGTTTCTGACTGGACATCCCTGGGCGTCTGGAATTCACTGTGTCCAAAAGAGAACTCACTGCCTTTCCCTCTTCTAAACTGCCTCTTCTGGCCAAGCACACTACTTTCCCAAGGGCTCACACCCTGGGCTTCGTCCTCAGCTCTTTTCACCAAATCAGGTGATAAATCTTGTCATTTTTTAAAGCACATTTTTGGGAATGGGGGTAGCAGCATGCATCCCTTCTGCTCCGTTCAGGCAGCCACTATTCTAAGTCAAGCCTTCACTATTTCCCTACTGGACTATTGCAAATACTTCTGATTGGCCTTGCAAGGTCATCTCTCCCCATTCCAATCTTTCCTCCATGCAAGTGCCAAGGTGATTTTTCTTTTTTCTTTTTTGTTAATGAACTTTTGTTTGTTTTTAGTTTACATCATTTTTTTCCATGAGATTTTGAGTTACAGATTTTCTCCCCATCTTTCCCGTATCCACTACCCCAAAACAGTGATCCCACTGTATACCCCCTCCCCCAATCTGTTCTCTCCCATGTCCTTCTCTCTCACCCCTCACACTTTCCGGTAGGGCAAGATGGATCTCCCTACCCCAGTGCCTGTATATCTTAATTTCCAATTGCATGTAATTAATAATAATAATAATAATAATAATAATAATAATATAT
>JAQQSV010022838.1:0-10497 GCA_028646515.1 Pseudochirops corinnae
AATTTTGACAGAATTATTCTCTTCAGAGTGCTTTTGAGATTCTTTCTCCATCTGGCTAAGTCGACTTTTTAAGGCATTCTTCTCCTCATTGGCTTTTTGGGCCTCTTTTGTCATTTGAGTTAATCTGTTTTTTAGGGTGTTAATTTCTTCAGTCAGATTTCTGACTCTCTTTTCATGATTTTCTTGCAACATTCTTATTTCTCTTCCCAATTTTTCTTCCACTTCTCTTATTTGGTTTTCAAAGTCCTTCTTCAGCTCATCTCTAGCTTTAAGGCACTCTTCATGTTCATTGGAAGCCCCTGGTGGGGGAGCTATGGCTGCACTCTCCTCCTCCCTCTCTCTGCCATGATCTTTCTTTTCCCCAAAGAAGGAATCTAGGGTTTGGTTGCTATTCTTACTTTGCTTCTTATGCTTATTCTTACTCATGGTTGGTCAGTCCATGATTTTTTTTTTTGTTAAATCTCCATGGGGCTCTGCTTCCAGAAGGGAAAGCTCTGCCCCAAATCGCTGGGTTCCTCCTGGCTTCTGTAGCTCTCAGGAAGGTGCTGGGTCCCTTCCCCACTTCCGGCTGACTGCATAAAGAAGACCCACAAGACCAAAGCCCAAGACTGTGATCCGGATCCAGGCCGCTCAACCTGAGAGTACTCGGCCTCTGGACGATCGCTTGGTCCCCCTGTAGTCTGCAGAGTGAGGGCTGGAAGCTGCAATGAGAAGGCAGGTGCAAAACCTCTGCCTTTCACTTCCCAGCCCTGGAGGCTTTTCGGCCATACCGCTTTTCTCCCATGACCTCACAAGCCCCACTGACCTAGGTCTGAACACTGCCACAGCTGCTGCTAATCCACTCACCTGAGGCTCCTCGGCTGCTCTTGTCCAGCCGCCCCCGGGACTCAGCCAGGGCTTCAGGCCAGGCTGGTTTTGGTTCGCAGTGCTGATATGGTTCTTCATAGCCCAGCTGACTTTAGTGGAAAATATATATGTATGCATTTTGGAGTTCTAGGATTAGTTTAGAGTCATATTTTATGGGTATTTTGGGGTGGCTATGTGAGAGCTGCAATACATTGCTGCTCCTATGCTGTCATCTTGGCTCCGCCCCTGTCCTCAGCTTATTAACTTCTTTGCTACTATGATGGAATTGACTTACTGATTTTGGGATTCGTTTTTTTGGTGTGTAAATGCATGTTTTGCTTTTGTCTTCTGTATGAAGAGTCTGCAATCAAGCACTCTACAGATATATTTATCGTGGCAATTTGAGCTGCGAATATTGCATCGATGTTACAATGCTTTCTGAATCCTTAGCAATTATTCATTGTATTAGGAATTTTCTTGTGTTCCTTCACCTTTAATTTCAGTTCCTGGAATGAGACTTGTGCCTGATAAAGAGTCTCTCACCTCTTAAACTCATGAAATGTCAAGATTATCACTATAGTCTCTCCTTGTACAATAACTGTTGCCATTGTCCTACTGTAGTTTTTGATGGGATGTCTGAGTCCTGGGCCTTCACACCTTCTTCTGCAACCCTGGTTTGAGATGGGGAGCTAGGTAGTGGAAAAAAAGCAGTGGCTCTAGAATCATAGGACCTCAGTTAAAATTCCACCTTTAATAATCACTGCCCCTGTTTTAGAGAAGTCACATTAAATTCCCAGAACCTTCCTTATCTAAATATGAGGCATTGTATTAAATTTCCTATCAGATCTTTTTTAGCTCTTGACTTATGATTCTATCAACTATGAGCAGTGATCATGTCTTTTGCCTCTATCTCTAGTGTCCCAATGTACACTCTGGACTATGTTTGGAATGAACAGTCACTGTGAGCTGATCCTATGTAAAGCCAGTAACAAGCAGCTCTTCTGAGAACTGCTGCTGTAAATAACTTTAAGAGTCCAAACTCATAGTATAATGAATTACATTTATTCAGCAATAAACTAAAGCATAACATTTAAGAAACTAAGGCATTCCAAAAAAAAAAAAAAGAATTAAGGCATAACATTCACAACAACATGAGATAACAACTTATTACTAAGGTGGCCACACAGTCTTAAACAAAACATATCATTCAGTATATCTTTAAGGGTCACAGAAAATACAAACACCATCCACACCTAGGTGGTAAGTTACATTATTCTCAGTCAATACAGAGCATCCAAGCAAAGTCCTCTTTAATTTTGACTAGAGGCTGACTTCCATTCATCCTTAAGAATGAGCAGAGAGTAGAAACACCATCCACCCCTAGGTCACAGTAAGTTACAAATCTCATCAGTCAATACATATATCAGTCAATATGCAAGGTAAAGGCCTCTTTCATCTTGACTCTAGGATGGCTTCCAAATCCCATGGCTCCTCCTCCACAGGTTGACCACTCCCAAGTCTTGCCTGGATTCACATGTAGAAAGCTCTACACTCCTGTTCCACAGCTTGCTCAAAGGGACTGCTCCAATTCACACTCTTCACAGTTTCTGTTTCAAAGCTTAACAAGGCTACAACAATATTTACACACATTACCAGCACTATCATCTTGGCTTCTGTCTGAGAAATCAACACAGAACAATGGACAGAGCTCCGACTTCACAAACATTCTCTCAGTTCTGTCCACTCCCAGCTCTGCTCGTGCTTTTCTCTGCTCCTTCCTTTCTGCCCTTTCTGCAAGCTCCTCCCACAATAGCCTTCCATGTGATTACATTTGGCCTATTAAGAGGTAGGGGAGATCTTCAAACTCCCTTAGGCCTATTAAGGGCAATACAGGGTATATTGTTTCCAATCAAGGCTTTTGATACAATTAAAGGCAATTAGCTAAAACTCAATCCAGAAAAATAACAAAAATATCCTATTTTGTTTGCCATTATACTCTATCTCCTTGCTCACTTCACCTGTTGAAGCCTTGAGTAGTCTTACTAGATCATTGTAGAACTCCCTGGCTTCAGGATCTCCACGCTGAACGCAGTCTATCCATATTACCATTCATGATCACATAAACATGGGTCTGGGGCATTTGGCAGTAGTCCTACCTGCCTCAGACCTGTGTTTGCACGGGTTTCAGGCAACACAGCATTACCCCAGAGCAGAAAATTCATAGGCATCCTGCTATTTTGTGAAATGGTGGATTCACACTTCATGAGTGTTTCTTTTTTCAGTTCTGTTTAGTAATTTCATCTAGTGCTATTTTCCATTCCTCTTTTCTGAGGAGATCCTAGACTTTGTTTTCTGTGGAATATTCCCTGACTTCCTCCAGCTTATCATGACTCTTCTCTTCCCTGAATTCCTAAAGTATTTCTTGACTATATCAATCATTAAGCACTTGTTACTTGAATTTATATTATTGCTTTTTGCTTCCTGTAAATGTCTACTCTTCCCAGGTTGATTATAAGTGACTTGCAGGTAGGAACAAAATCTTATCCTCTTTTTTATCTCAAATAGAACCATGCACATAAGGGAAGGAGAGGGAAAAGTGATATTTGACATCCCTTTAATAATGTATTTTATTTTTTATTTATTGAATAAACCATGCTTTTCCATATTATAATATAATAAAAAAGATAATTGCACATGAAACTCCAAATCTATTATATACCACTTGCTATTCCTTTTAAATATATAATAATATTCATGTAAATTGTTTTTTCCCTTTTTTTTCTTCCTCCATCTCTCCCCACCCTACAGATGAACACTCTCTGAATGAGGTTGTTTTTTTTCCCCTTCTCTTTCTTGTCTTTACTAGTTTTTGGTGTCTACCATTTTTCCTCAGTTCAGTCTAAATATATTTCTAAATTAACTTATTATATCTTATTATAGAGAAGCATCTAATACAACAAAATATACTCAAATGTGTCATCCAACCTCTGCTTAATTACATTTAAGGATTTCTTCCTGAATAACTCATTCTATTTTCATGCCAATGTAATTATTAGGGAGTTTATCTTTTAGTA
Source organism: Pseudochirops corinnae (assembly GCA_028646515.1). Taxonomy (NCBI): domain Eukaryota; kingdom Metazoa; phylum Chordata; class Mammalia; order Diprotodontia; family Pseudocheiridae; genus Pseudochirops; species Pseudochirops corinnae. The sequence continues at coordinate 3,921 of JAQQSV010022838.1, forward strand.
TCACAAAATATGTCTACCTTTACTATCTATATATTATGTCACTAACCCTATTTTAACCTTAATCCTGACTCACTTATGTCCCTTTTAAGGTTGTGGTTTGTACTATAGTATATGGGACTTATGATTAGAAGTCAAGAAAAAATATATACATATATATAAGTATATATATATGTAGACACACACACTTATATATGTGTATATATATATATATATATATATATATATATATATATATATATATTTCAAAAAGATACACACACACAGACTAATTAAAGAAAACGTGCTATAGAATGGCTAACTGTGGAATTTTATTCTGAAGTATCTATGAGCCCAGAATGATGATATATAATATTCTTTTAATTGATGTTCAATAAATGAACGTTAAGGGGTCTTTTGTAAATATTTTGATGTGGCATTTTCTAGAATTCAAACAACATATGTGCAGTGTGACAAGGTTTAAGTCTTTCCTATAGACCTGGCAGGAGAACATAGTGTCTCAATGTAGGTCATACTTACTATTTAATCTTTCTAGGAAAATAGTGCTTCACAGAAACATTAGATTCTATAATTGGATCCTTTAAAGATGCTTGATTGCCATCTGGATCTCAATTGGTCTAATTACTCATCACACTTGTAGTAGTTTTCTTGTAAAAACAGAACAGAACCCTGTACTTTGTCACCCTTGACGATGCATATACTAATATTCAAGTCCCTCCTTTGCTCTTGATTGTAGGACAAGCTCCCTTTTAATAGGGTTCACCCTGGAGTTCCCAGGCCAACAGCTTGTTACTTAGTAAGACAGTTAATCCAGAAGCCCATAAACTGGAATAGTCGAGAGAGTTGAAGGCAGCTATATATGTCAAAGGACTCTGGGGCTAAACTCACCCTTCTGTGGGGCATATACAAATGGCATCATGAGCATGGTTTGGTGTAGGGTGCTAAGAGAATGAGAAAGGCTAAAGCAAACATAAAAATTCACCAAAATAAAAGATAACTTTAGAGAAGTGGTATCAAACTCAAAAAGAAATGGATTCCTGCAGCCCATATATTGACTTAGAAAACCACAAATTAACATTATCGATGTAGTATTGTATTTTATTGATTTAATTGAACGTTTCCTACTTTATTCCTAATCTGATTTGGGCTTCATGGGGAGTTTTGCTTTAGCAAGTTTGACACTTCTGCTCTAAATAATCTAGGAACTGAAAAAAAAAGCTTTCATTTAGTTGTGTTGACAGCTACTCAGATGCATAGTGCACAAAGATTTAATACCAAAGCATTTTTTATTTAAGTTATAATTCCTTTCTTGCTCTGTACTTTTAAATTAGTCAAATTGGCCTTCCACATTCTAATGCAATCCATAATATTTAATAGAAGGAAATACTGTATAGTATACAACATTTCTTAAACTATGGGTTGCAATCTAATGACCAAAACTTAATTCAAAAATCAAATGCATAATGAATATAAGGTGTTTCTGATAGCATTTGTCCATGTTGCCTCACTCAACTTCACTGCAGCCTTGGCTTTAAACACACAAATGGATGGCAAATCACTTCAGTATCTTTGCCAAGAAAACCCCAAATGCGGTCAAAGAGAGTAAGACATGACTGATAGCAATTGAACAATTGATGTATGTATGTTCATAACTATTCATATATACATGTACATATATGCACACATACATACATTCAGACATATATTATATATGTATATAATGAGAGAGAGAGAGAGAGAGAAAGACAGAGAGAGAAGGAAGCATGAGGGGGGGTAAGGAGAATTGTTAGAAACATTTATAGAAAAGGTGGAAGTAAGTGAACACAATAAATTCAGAGGGATGTAGACAATTAGGACAGAGCTGAAATTAAATTATTATATACTTTTTAAAGGGGAAAAGAGTGTTGACCTAGTAGAGACTCATAGTTTAATTTGCAATTTTCTGTCTTGGTTCCTCTTTTTATTTATAAATATTATATTTATTGATGTTTTTCAAGTTTGGAAAAAATAATGACATATAACAAAAAACTACTATGTTAGCTAAGACTAAAATCTGCTTTCTTTCATTTTACAGGAAATTTCATTGTATGTCTTTTGAAATATCTTTCTCTAGGCAATATCAGAATTAAACATTTAGAGAATCCAATTGCTCTCCTAATGCTGGGTTTCAACAGAATGCATGGGAAAATAATTGGATGATACATTTTCATTATGCTGATCAAAGATCATAGTGATCATATTATTCACTAAGCAGCCCTTTAAAAATTTTCTTTTCTTGAATCTTACTCGCAAAATATATCATGGTCATTGGTCTGTACATTGCAGATTTCTTGATCTTTCAAAGTGACTCAGCAATCAATCTGCCAATTCATTAAGTATCTTAGCATAGAGTTCATCTAGATTTGATGACATGAACCCATCAAAGGAAACTAAGTGCTCTCTTATATATCTTTATGAATATTTATCTATGAATATCTAGCTCTATACATCACTATTTCATCTGTGTGTATATATGTGTATATATGTATTTGTATGTATGTATTTAGATAGATAGGTAGGTAGATAGGTAGATAGGTAGGCAGATAGATGTTTACTAAAGAGTACTGCCTGAATAGGGGTCTGAAAGAGATGAGTAGAACATGTTCTGAACAGTTTTTGACTCAAAACCTAATGTTGTAGAGAAATGTTTATTTCCTCAAGAAGACATGGAATTGATTTCTGAAAGATTTAAGTATAACATTTCCAGACTAGAATCTTCATTTCATTCTTGATGATAAGTCAATTCTCCTAGAGCAAGGTCAGATCTCTCCCAGTGGATTTTAGGGGTACTCTTTGAAGATTGGTGGTATCTTTTTTCTAATGCTATTGCCTTGAGCTCCCATTCCATTCATTGTGTTCTCCCCAGCATCAACATCTAGGAACCAAATGTCATTTAAAATATATATATATATATGCTGAAATGACAAAGCAAGAGAAAGAAAAATGAACACTTTCCCCCTGCACCTAGGGGTACATTCTCCCATAAAGTATCTCATTTTCTGGGAAGAATTGACTCAAACTTGAATTATTTTCTAAAAAATATTTTTCATTCTGCTTTTGCTTGCAAATTTAGCGGAACTAATGGATAAGTTGCTGTTCTTCCATCTCAGCTATCATCTACTTGTAAGATGGGTCAAGAAATTCACGTTGGACCTCTATCTTCACCTCTTATCCACCAGAAGACAGCTCAAAGACCCTTATTGGCTGACTCAATTTTGTGAAGCTCACAAAGTTGCAACCTAGTCCAATGCTCCTTTGTCCAAAAATAGGAATAACAAAAAACCAAAAACCAAACACACACACACACACACACACACACAAGAGCGAATAGTGGTTCATTTATATGGACTATATATTGACCCATTAGGAAAGTAGGCAGCTGACTGTAGGAAACCCGCTACCACTCCTACTTCTCTCAGTAACACTGAGGTGTTGGCTGGGCACAGTTCTACTGGCAACTTTGAGTGTGATAGGGTCTGAAGCTTCACCTTCAACTGGAGGTGGTTCATCTTCCTTGCTTACCAATAGAGAAGAAAAAAGGGACAATTCTGCTCTAGTAACAGTGCTAAGCATTGTTGTCTATTGTAAACATTACCAGTTATGGGTCCACAGCCAATCAAAACACTTCTGTTCTTAATTCACTAAAGAGACCATTAATAATCAGATATCAGGTTCTTGTTCTGAATTAGGGAACAGTACTCTTCTATTACATGTCATAGTACTTTTTCCATAGCAAGTTTGCTTCTTCCATGAAGGCTAGAAGTAGGTAGATCATATTGTACATGTTCTGATAATGTCAGGGAGACTCCTTTTACAGAAGTTGTTTATATGTCAAATATTCAGAGGGAGTCTAGATCTCATTACTGTTTGTTCATTGTTTTTTCATGGTAGGTTATGGAAAATGAAATTAGAAATTTATTACAATACAATATTGTGAGCAGGATTTTGTCCTCCAAAGAAAGAAAAATTAAAAAAAAACTCTTTAGTAATTCAGCCAAATATATTATCCTATATTAGATTTATTATATATTAGTATGGTGCATTATCTGGAAGTATGGTGCAAAGGAATAAGCACAAGAAGGAAGGTATATTAAAAATACTTAGATGTTACCAAGCATTCCTGAATATGTATCAATGGTCATAAAGTTTGAATGTGGAAGGAGAAAATTATCAAACAAGGTGCCATTAAGATGTTTTATAATATCAACTCCTAGAAGACAGGAAATGACTAATAATTATATTACATTTCTACAGTGTTTACTATCTTCCAGGTACTGTGCTAAGTGTTTTGCAACTATTATCTCATTTGATTCTAACAAAAATCATAGAAGATAAGTACTATTACTATTCCCATTTTGCAGATGAGGAAATTGAGGCAAACTGAGGTTGAGTGGCTTGTCTAGGGCCACACAACTTGCAAGTGCCTGAGGCTGGATTTGGCCTCAAATATTCCTCACTCTACATCAGGTGATCTATCCACTGTGACACCTAGCTGCCTTTTATCTATGTCCTACAATAGCATTTAAATTGCATGTATACGGGATATTAAACAAATGAATTTTAGCCTTAATATTGATAATACTATTGTGTATGTCTATGTAGAACATGTTCTTCAGTTATTCAGTCATGTCCAACTCTTCATGACTCTCTATGGATTTTCTTGGCAAAGATACTGGAATCGTTTGCCATTTCCTTTTCCAGTAGATTAAGGAAAACAGAAGCGAAATTTCTTGCCCAGGCTCACATAGCTAGCAAGTATCTGAGACTAGATTTGAACTCAGGTCTTCTTGACTCCAGATTGAGTGCTCAATCCACTGAGCCATGTAGCAACCTCCTTAGCTGATGGGCAAAATGAGACCTGGAATGGATGGCATAGGGGAAGTGAATGCTAAATAATTAACAAAAAAAGAAAAAAAAATGTTCCTTCCCTCAAAGAACTTGCAGTTTAATGGATACAGTGGAAAGGGGGGAGGTACACAAATAAGGAAATAGAAAGTATATACACAATGGTATAAATAAATTTCAAAAGGGAAAGAATATATAATTTGGAGGATTAAATGCCTCATGTAGGAGATGGTCCCTGGGATGTGCTTTTAAAGAAGTGATTGGTTCTAAAAGGCAGAAGTGAGTAGTGACTGCATTCTATCCATGTGCAAAGGCACAGAGGTGGGGGATGGGATGTCATGCATGAGGAACCACTGACAAACTAGTTTTAACTATAATGGAGAGTATGAGATATGAAATAAAACTAGAAAGGTCGGTGGGAGGCAAATTGTAGATTTAAAGATATAACTTCAATAAACACATGGAATTTAGCTTTGTAATGTAACCTGGAGTCTATTTATATAATACCCTTATTTAACCTTCCCATAATCATCTGCTCACCCAAATATATTCAAAGAAATTCAATTTATTTCATATGGAAGACAAGGCTTGCCACTTAGGTATGATTACTAATACTGTCTCCTTTTGTGTCAAAGATAAGAGCAGGTTTCTTTTGGGACATTTAACATAGATCTCTGTAATGCCATGGACCAGCAGATTCCCAAAAGAATGCTACTGTGAATAGCCTTTAAGGTTCAAATTACACAGTATAGTGAACACTTGTAATGTATTGCATTACAAATCAAGGCAAACATTCACAATATATCACAATATAATATTCACAATATTACATCTTATCACAGAAAATCACAATATAGTGTTCACAACAGCTTAACATTAGAATGGCCACACAGTTTTCACTATAGTAGCCACAATATTTAGGACAAGGAATAAAAGAATGATCATCTGGTTTCCCTAAGTGGGAAGCCCTCCTCACTTAATCATTCAATCAATTCACAATATATCAATCTTCCACTCATGGGGCAACCATTAACTTAGTCATGATATAATAATCAATCTTCCACTTGTGGGGCTTAATTAACTTAATCACTGATCTAGATTCACAATTACTAAATATCATTAATTACTAGTACAGTCATTAGAAAACTACACAAACCCTCCACCCTGCAGTGTGCAGCAAACCTCAATTTCATTCAAGGGGAGGCCTTTTCTTCATCTTGTCTTTGGGTGCTCTCTCTGATTCCCTGGATCCCCTTCCATGGTCCCAGCTCCCTCCTAAATCCACCATCAGTTACTTGGACTCAGAAGCAGACAGCTCCCAGGTCCTCGTCCAGTCCTCAGGGTAGACAGCTCCCAGGTCCCTGTCCAGTCCACAGGGCAGTCCCTGGCACACACTGAAGTTCACAGGGTCCAGCACGTCTCAACCCCTTCACCACCCTGGAACTCAAGAATCAGCCAGGCTCAAACAATGTCTTATCTTGGTCATGCTTCTTCAGTCCTTTAGCAGTTCAGCTGGCCCTAGGACCCAGAAGGAATATTGGCCTTCTAGGTGGCCTTCCAGGCAAGCCCTCTCAGCCTTCCAGGTGGCCTTCACCAGATTCTGGTCTCAGAAAAACTCCATCTCATTTCTCAGTCAGCTTCCAGATGTTAGGAGAAAGACTCTCTCTGTCTCTGTCTCTGTCTCTGTCTCTGTCTC
>JAQQSV010022839.1:0-10497 GCA_028646515.1 Pseudochirops corinnae
TTGTCTCTCCTGGATCTATTTTCCAGGTCAGTGGTTTTTCCAATGAGATATTTCACATTGCCTTCTATTTTTTTCATTTGTTTGGATCTGTTTAATAGTATCTTGATTTCTCAATAAAGTAATTTGTTTCCATTTGCTCCAATCTAATTCTGAAGGAATGATTCTCTTCAGTGATCTTTTAAAATTCTTTTTCCATCTGGCAAATTTGGCTTTTTAAGACATTCTTCTCTTCATTGGCTTTTTGGGCCTCTTTTGCCATTTGATTTAGTCTGTTTTTTAAGGTGTTATTTTCTTCACTCAGGTTGTTGACTCTCTTTTCATGATTTTCTTGCATCATTCTCATTTGTCTTCCCAATTTTTCCTCCACTTCTCTTACTTGATTTTCAAAATCCTTCTTGAACTCCACCATGGCCTGTGACCAGTTTATATTTTTCTTGAAAGCTTTTTGTTCAAGAATTCTGACTGTGTTGTCTTCCATGCTTTGATCTTTTTTGTCCCCAAAAAAGGAATCTAAAGTTGGATGGCTGTGTTTGCTTTGCTTCCTCTGTTTGCTCATCTTGACAGTCAATGTGACAAGACTTTTGAGCTCTTTGCCACAATAGAATTCTGCTTCCAGAGGGGAGAGCTTTGTCCCAAATTGCTGGGGTTTTCACAGCTGTCAGAGATATTAGGAGAGCATCATCTCTATAGCCCCCACCAGCTTTGGCTCACTGATCACACACCTCAGGACCACTACCCAAGACCATGATCCCGATCCAGGCAGGTTAAGGCAAGAACACTTAGCCTCTGAATGGTTGCTTGGCCCCCCTAAGATCTGTAAACTGGGATCTCTGAAGCAGCCATGTGGAGGTGGATGCAGGTCCACCACTTCCACCACTTCTTTCTCCAGAAGCAGAGGCTGTACCACTCTCCATCCCCCCAAGATTTAGCAGAGTTCCACTGACTTTCACTTTGTCTTTGGTACTTATGGGTTTATAATTCTGGAAACCACCATAGCTGCTGATTATCAACTCTCCTGAATGCTCCAGCTGCAGCTGGTTTGGGCCACCCTGAGGCTAAAACTGTGGGCTCATTGGGGGCCTGGGCTTGCCTCCCAAGGTGCTGTGATGAACCCTTCCTGCTGGGCTGCCTTCAGCAGGAAATTTTTTTCTCTGTCACTTTGTGGATTCTGTAGCTCTAAAATTTGTTTAGAGTCATATTTTATGTGTATTTGAGGTGGTTATGGGGGGAGCTCCCGGAGTTTTCCTGCTTCTACGCTGCCATCTTTAATCTGCCCCCCCATCCCCATTTTGAATTTCAAGGGATTGTTTGCTTCCTTAAGATTCTGGATCTCCTTTTCCAATTGGTTGAATTTCTTTTCATAATCTAAATTTTCTTGGATTTTTCTCTGTTTAATTTTTCCTCAATCTCTCTTGTTTGATTTTTAAAGTCTTTTTAAAATTCTCCTAGAAATTCTTTTTGGGCAGGTGACCATTTGACATCACTCTTTGGAGGAGGAGAGCCTTTTTTTGCTTCAGTATCCTCCTCTGAAGATGAACCTCAGTTCTCAAAGCTCTTAATGCAAGCAATAAATGTCTTCTTCACTTGTTTTTTAGATTTCCTATAGAAATGCAAATTTTAGCCATTTCTTATCTTTCTTTTACTATCTTTCTGTAAATGATTAAATATCAGACTCTATATGTCTCTTCTTCACTTTCTCATAGTTTTGTACCACTAAAAGAATTTAAGTCCCATATAGGTACATTTTATCCTTCATCATTGTGTACAGGGATTGGTTCTTGTTATGATTTATTTCACGATTATTTATTTCATGGGCATAGATTACATACTTACTAAATTTGCATGTGAAATGAAGCTGGAATGAAGAACTAACATGTTGGATGAAGAATTAGGATTCAAAAGTATCTCAACAGCTTAAAACAATTGACCAAAGCTAAGAAAAGGAAATGTACAGTACAGTTTTTATAAAACCAACTGCACAAGCACAGGATGGTAGATGCATGGCTACATAACATTTACCATAAAAAAAGTAGTTTAGGAATTTTATTCATCTGCTAACAGGAGAAAATCAAAAGTATGAAATGGCAACCAAAACATCTAATGCTACAATGCTATGTAAATGACTAATATATCCATCTGCCTTGATTCAGAGCTACCAAACCTTGGCACATACTTCAAGGATTTCAAAGGTATTGAGAAATTTATCTGTATATGATACTTTCTCTAATGACGAAGAACTGGAAACAAAGTATATGACCATCAGTTGGGAATGACAAATTCTGGTATTTGAATATAAAGGAATGTTGCTGTATAAAACAAAACAAAATAATATATGAAGAACTCAGAGAAGCATCATGCAATTTAGATGAACTGACTCATTAAACTAAATAGAAATAAAGAAACAACATATATGCATGAATGAAGGCTATATTTATATAAATAGAAAAAAATAATAACAAAATGAAAATGTACAATTATAATGACTAAGCTTCTTCTTTAACAAAATTAAGACAATGCAAAAATCATATGATATCCATAAACATTAAACATTTGAAAGAGAGAGAAAGCTTTTATGTTAAGAATAAAGGAAGCAATGGTTCCTTTGTACTCACATTAGTCAAGACACTTTTTACAATTAGAGATTTAAATTTGGAAAGGAACTTTATCTGGGATTCTGCGTTCAATTCTGCATGCCTTTTTAAGGAAGTTTAGGATGGAAACAGTCAATGTGGAAGCTGTTCTACTAGAATGGGCAATAACACCATATAAGTACTTATTAAATAATATCCTGTATTTATTGAAAGATCAGGGGACTTTTACATTTGACTGTTGGTTATTTCATAGTTCATTTAGATTTGGAAACAGTAGCAGTCTCAGACTATATCTAATCCAAACTTCAAATTTACAGATGAGGAAAATGAGGGCAGAAATAATCATCAAATGACTTTCCTTAAATCACAGATATGGGAGATATTAAATTCATTCATTCAATGCATGCCTGCTACATTTCAAATATTATATGAAGCACAAAATATCCAAAGATTAAATAATTCTCTATCCCAAGGAACTTATATTCTATGGGGAAATACCATATACATAAATGAAGAAATATAAAAATATTAAAACTTTTTTGTGGGATAGAGCACCAACAACTGGATATCAAGGAGATCTCCTATAGGAGGCAGCACTGGAGCTCTTAATTTTTTTTTCAATCACATGCAAAATAATTGCAACATTCTCTCTTTATTTTTTGGAATTTTTGAGTTTCAAATTCCTTCACTTCTTCCTTCAACTCCCTTTTCCATGAGAAGGCAACCACTTTGTTATAGATTGATTATATTTGCATAGCTATTAAAAACATGTTTGCATATTAGCTAAGTTGCAAAAGAAAATAAAGAAAAAATACACAAATAAACCAGAAAAATAAAGTATAAAATGTATGCTTTGATCTCCATTCAGACTCCATCAGTTCTTTCGCTAGAGGTGTATAGCATTTTATCCTTTGGGATTGCCTTGCATAATTGCATGGCTGAGAATAGCTATGTCATCCAAAGTTGATCACCATACAATATTGCTGTTAACTTTGTACAATATTCTCCTGGTTCTGCTTGCTTCATTTTTGCATCAGTTCAAATGTATTCCCAGGTTTTTTCTGAAACTTTCCTAATCATCATTTCTTATAGCACAATAATATGCCACAACTTTTTAAACCAATCACCAATTGATTGGCATTCCTTTAATTGTCAAACTTTTTGCCACCTCCACCAAAAAAAGTTGCTATAAGTATCTTTGTATATATAGGTCTTTTAAATTTTCCTTTGATTTCTTTGGGTTATAGGCCTATAGGTGGTATTGCTGGGTCAGAGGGTATGCCCAGTAAACCACTATCCAACAGGTGCCTGAGAGATTTTTCTTAAGTACAGGTCTGATCATGTCTTATTAATCACTAGTAGCTACCTATTGCCTCTAAGTTCAAATAAAAAATCTGATTTGGCATTTACAATCCTTCATAATCTGGTTCCAACATACATTTCTGGTCACATTGTATATTATTCTTATTTCTGTACCCTAGGGTTCAGTAAAATGGCCATTTTTCTATTTCTCATACATAACATTACATTTCTATCTCTGTGCCTTTGCCCTGGCTGTCTCTATATCTCAAATGCATTATCTCTTAACCTTTAACTCTTGCAACCCTTGTTTCCCTCAAGGGTTCAGCTTAAGCAACCCCTCTTCAAGAATCTCTTCCTTATTCCTCGAACTGCTAGTGCCCTCTCTCCCAAAATGACTTAGAATTTATTTGTATATATTCTGTACATAATTACATATTTTCACATCATCTCTCCCAATAGAATGTAAGATCCTTGAAAGAAGGGATGATTTTCTTCTTGCCGTCATGTGTCTAGTTAGTGTTTAATGTATATGTGTTGATTGATTTAGGACCTCTATGGTCCTTTCTAACTGAAAAATTTATTAGCCTATCTTGTAAGAGAAAAGAGACAGGAAGAATACAAAAAAAATAATTTATTTGACGTATCATCATGTAAAAAAAAGTGATTAGGTTTTTTTTCTGCTTTGTCTCAGAAGTCAGGGCCTTGAAAAGTAGTCAGTTGCTCACATCAGATGGTCTTTAAGCAGAAGCTAGATGACCATTTGTCAGAAAAGTCTTAAGGTGATTCTTGCCCCAGAATCAGAGACAGATGACTTTGAGATCCCCTTCCTACTTATAAATCTATGAACACTATAAAATGGTAGGATTCGTTAGTTTTCTGTTATCTCACACAATCATATTGTTCTTACTAAAGTAAATTCATTTACTTTCATTTTAGTTCAGTAATTATATCTCTTTTCAATTTAACAAATAATTTGTTAAGCTCCTCCTATATATAATCATTTCACTGGTTGTCCCTCTTTCCTGGAACTCTCCTTATCTGTCTCATGATCCTCCTTCTAGTCCCTGACTTCCTTCTAGACTCGGATAAAGTCCAACCTTCTGCAAAAAGCCTTTTCGATTCCTTCATCTTCCCTCTCAGATTATCTCCAATTTATCTTGTATGTAGCTTATTTACATTCATCTGTTTGCTTTTTGTTCCCCCCGTTAGAAAATAAGAACTGGTTTTTTTTTTTTTGTTTGGTTAGTTGTTTTGTTTTGGGTTTTTTTGTTTTGTTTGTTTTTAGTTTTCTTCCTGTCCATAGCACTCAGCACAGGTCTTGGCACATAGCTGGAACTTAGTAAGTTCTTTTTGACTTAACTTGAACATGGTAGGCCCTTTATGCTAAGATTTTAATATCTGTTATTTTTAGACCCTACCTATTCTTACTACTTTCCATGTCCATTGATTCCTTTAAATTTTCTCTTTCATACATTATGTGGATCCGCCTAACCAGCAAAATGGATCTTTTTGAATTAGTTTATCAATGTATCACCATGTTAGATTGAGGTTTATAAGATTCCCTCCAAATAACTTACAAGAAAGTGAGGCTCATGCTCTATTATTAGCTTACCAGGAAGCAACCTAGTTCCATGGATACTATTCATGAAAGATCCTTCATGCCTTTTAGTTTGAAAATGTTGGAGTCTTGAGTTCTTTCTGTCAAAAATACCTAGTACTCCTTCACATGAAGAAAAAATAATAAGCTTTGTAGGGTTTTCTGCTAGAAATGAATTAAGTAAGTTATTTTGGGGATTATTTTGTTTCTACCATTCCTTGTGCTGACATCTAACAGCTGCTACTCATAATGTTAGGTTTTCTTGGCTTGTTTGTACTAAATATATGAAAAGGAATCAAAATTCATCCCCTCTAAATTGCACCTAGGCATTATCACCTGGAAGCTGATTAGGTGGGACCCTAATGGAGACAGGATAATAGCTTATTTATCTAGCATAGCCATGGAATGAAGGAGTCCCTCAGAGTGACTTTTCTCCCTTTGCTGAAATTTTTTCTGAACCTTACTTTAACCAAATGTCATTTTTTTTTTTTACCATTTTAAATAAAAATCTTATGAAATGCTTATATATAGATTTGGATATATAAATATACACACACATCGATGCATATACATACATATATATACATATATATATATATATATAGTATATATATGTATGTATGTTTCTTCCTTAATCAATTAATTCAAAACATTACTTCACCTTTTCTTGATTACTCAGAGCAATAATAAGTATCATATATCCCCTAGACACTGATGTATAAAATAGCATATATGTTGAGAGACTATTGAGTAACACAAGACTATCTTTTCCTAGTCTAAACATCATTTCTCCTGTTTTTTCATTATATTTTTTCTTTCTGTTTTCCAGCTGTCATTTGTCACTGCTGCCAACATACCAACATTTTCTTCTTTAAATTTTCTACTGTTAATCCACTATGGTCTAGGAAAAACCACCATCAATAATAATTAATAATAATAATAATAATAAAAATAAAATAAACAATAGTAACAGCAACAACTAATAGCAGTAACCGTCACAGAGGTTTTGAAGGTTTGCAACTTGATTTCCAGGTTTCCCTCGTTTGACCCTCACCGCAATCCCGTAAGGCACTATTTATTATAAGGCAACTAGGCAGTGCCATGAAGATAACACAGGGCTAGAAGCCATGGAACCTGAATTCACATCTGTTCTGAGATACTTACTATCTGTGTAACCCTAGGCCAATCATTTAACCTCTACCTCAGTTTCCTCATCTACAAAATTGGAATAATAATCACACCTGCCTCCTAGGGTTATTGTGAGGATCAAGTGAGATAATAATTGTATAGTGATTAACACCATGTGGGACACATAGAATGTGCTATTTAAGTGTTGGCTAATATTACTCTTATCCCCATTTTTCCCATGAGAAAATTAAAGTTTACAAAGATTAAATGGTTCGCCTAATATCACATAGCTAATAAGTGTCTCTAGCAGGATTTGAATTCCTCTAGTCACATTCTTTGCATTATGTGTAAATACATAAGTAGTCTTTGAGTGAAGAGCTGACAACCTACAGAGTAAGAAGATTCAGTTCGTTAGGGTCTCAATTTTCCCACATGCCTTCTAACGTTTGTCATTTTCCTTTTCTGTCTGACAGATGTGAGGTGGTAACTCAGAGTTGTTTTAAGAACCTTTTAAATATAATTGCAGATAGCTTTGGTTTCTTTTTCTGAAAACTGCCTATTCATATCCTTTGACCATTTATCCATTGGGGAATGGCTTGTATTCTTATCAACTTAACTCAGTTCTCTATATATTTGAGAAATGAGGCCTTTATCAAGGTAACTTGCTTAAATAAAATAGTTATTTTATTATATTAATACAAAGTAAATATATATTTCAATTTACAAATATATCATATATATGTTCAGTATCTAAAACATCTATATGTTAATATAATAATATAAATTATAAAGATGTTATAAATAATATAATAAATTCTTCTATCCTTCTACATCATTATGTCTGGGGCCAGATTTTAACTCGGATCTTCCTGATTCCAAGTCTGTTGCTTTATTCACTGTGCCACATAGCTGTTCCTCTGGCTTTCCTGGTTAATGGAAATAACCTGGCTCACCTACTTTAGCAGGCATCCCATTACCCAAGGTACACTCTGCTTGGAGATGAAGATACAAGTACAAAGAATGAAACAATGACTACTCAGAATGAATTTATTTTCTTTTTGCTTTTTTTGAGGGGGGAGGGAAGGGCATTTGGAGTTAAGTGACTTGCCCAAGGTCACATGGCTAGTGTGTGAGGCTGCATTTGAACTCAGGTCCTCCTAGCTCCAGGGCTGGTGCTCTATTTACTACACCACCTAGCCACACCATGAGTTTATTTTCTAATGGATGGTCCTCAGTTTTCCTACCTGAAAAACAAAGGATTGTACCGCATGATATCTAAGGTCTCTCAGTTCTAAATCTATGATCCTATCATCATCCTTCATCCACAGCTACCATAATACCCTCAACAACTACCCTGCATAACCCAAAATTTGTGATTCAAAATAACTACTTTCACACAAAAACAAGAGGTCTTTTAATTTGCTCTTCAGTTTCCTCCAGTATACCACATCACCTTGATAACAATAACATTGTTAATAATAACATCTAAAGTATTCACAGTTTACCTAATGTGAAATACAATGAGGGCCATACTAGTCAGCTTGTATTGTTCTGAAGAGGTAATTGCTAAATTTTCAGTGTGAGCATTTAGGAAAAGCAGCGAGGTGGTGCAGTATTGGACCTGCAATCAGGAAAAGTCATCTCTGCGAGTTCAAGTCTGGCCTCCAACACTTTAATAGCTGTGTGACAGTGGCCAAGTCATTCAACCCTGTTTGCCTCAGTTTCAGGAAAAGGAAGACAGAGCAAGGGTTACTGAATGGGAAAATATTAAAGCTTATTATGAAGGGGGAAAAAAGGCAATTTCAGGGGAAGCAAAGTTTGCTGAGTAGAGGATAGAAAATTGTGATGAGAAAGACTTTCAGAGCTTAGACCCTTAGAAGAATGATAGCTTCACATCATGATGGCAGTGAGGTCAGAAATCAGAGTGCTAAAAGGGTGACTAATGAGTATGAGGAAGACACCAAGGATGTTTGCAGAGGCTGCTATGAAGAGGAACATTTAAGTCCATTTCTAAAGTTATTTAAAAAGGTAGAGAAGTTATTAGATACTTGGCAGTATCTATGAACTTTCTTCAGAGGCTTAAATTCCATTTCTCAATAAGGCCCATTTCAATAATCACCTTAGATATATGTCAGATGATTCCAATTCCCCTACCATTCCCTTAGGAGAACTATTCTTCAATCATCTAATTATTACACTTTGCTCAACACACAATTTGTCACACGGAGATGTCTTAATTTGTCATATGTATTTTCAATACCTGTTCAAAATGTATAATGCTGTAAAAGAGTATCACCTAAATGTTGGTATAAATTACGTAGTATAATGCAGTAAAAAAGTATGCTTTGGTGGGAGTGGAGATAAGAGAGTGGGAGTAGTCATAAACCACAGGTTAGCTTGTTCTTATGTGACATGTGAAGTGACAGTTTAGGTGTACTTTCCCAAGACAGACTAGGAGAAGCTCCCACCTGTTCATACAGTAAAGATTTCTGTAGGTTCTGTTTCTCATTTGTTCTATTCTGTTCTGTTCATGACCGTTCTGTCATTTCAGAGATACCTTTATTGTCTCTAATCCTGTTTTCTCAAGGATTTTTTTGTACTTTGTCAGTGTTAGTATGCTTTACTTAAATTTTCAGCATGCCTCTTAAATTTATCAATAATCCAAATTATCTTTATTTTGAATGTGGTGAGCAGAAGTTTAAAGCCCAGAAACAAGGTTTTAGACATCACACTAAGAAATCAAGTGAACTAAATTTTTGTTTTAAAATAGGTAAGCTGGTTAAGAGTTGGGACCTTCAAGCATGATCTCTAAGTCTAAATATGGTGTCCAGTATCTAAATTTTTATTTGTCATAAGACTTGGTTTATATAGTGAAGAACACCAAGAACTTGAAACTTGAAAGAAGATGAACCTGATTATTTCAATTGTAATTATGAGACAATTAGGAAAAGGTAAGAAGGCCACTGATTTCCACCATTTGAAGTAATCTTCCTATCCTAAAATTTTCATTCTTCAGCTCAAGCAAACCTAAATTATTTTGTTCATGATCTTAAGTTGTCTATAAGGAGCTAGATAGTACAGTGGATTAGAGCCTTGAACTTGGGAGTCAGAAAAACCTAGGTTAAAATCTGGCCTCTAACTCTTACTAGTTGTGTGAGTCTGAGAAGGTCATTTAACCTGTTTGCTTCAGTTCCCTCATCTGGAAACTAAGGATATAAAAGCACCTATCTCCCTGGATTGTCATGAGAATAAAATGAGGCAGTATCTGCAAAGCAATTAACATACCACCAGGAACATAGCAGGAACTTAATAAATGTCTGTTTAAAAAAATTCTAATCATAGTTCTTTAGACTTAAAAGGTGTACTATCCTTCAAGAGGGCAACCAAATATATCCAAAATCTGAATTGCATCTTTTTAAAAATTTGAACAATATCTTGAGAAACATTAATAAAATAAAATATTCTTGGCATATCTATGGGAAATGAAACTGGGAATGATTTTTCTTTATCTAGGTTTATAATTTAGGATATATTACTGATTATTTGTAAATGGGACATCAGAGGGAGAAAAAGAAAATAGAGCACAACCAAAACTACTTGCTTTAAAAAACTGATTCTAGAAAAGAAAAATAAGGCAAGTTAACTACTGGATAATCTTGAAAAGGTTTTCTTAAGTGGAGCCAAGATGGCAGCATAGGAGCAGCAAGAAATTGAAGCTCCGACACAGCCACATCAAATACGCAAAAAATATGACTCTATATAAATTCTAGGGCTCTAAAACGCACACAGATATATTTCCTGCTGAAGGCAGCTCGGCTCAAAGTGACCATTTCAACTCTGAGAGCAGAAACCAGCCCAGCCTGAAATGTTGGTTTTTTG